>QKWP01001642.1:95344-112108 GCA_003550325.1 Gigaspora rosea
GAATGAAAGTTTGAATGTTAGTACAAGTGAACATTTAAATAATAATACAGGTAAAATTTAACATTAAATTAATAAATTTATATATTAAATAATTCGGGTAACTTAATTTAAATTTAGTGGAAGAAATCAATTTAATTAGCGATGACGATAGCCAAGTTAGTGAAAATGAAGGTGGGAATAGTAGTGAAAGCGAAGTTAATCATGTTAATGATGACGAATATACTGGTAATAATAGCGAAGATGACGATGATTACGCTAGTGAAAATGGTAGTCATTATATTAGCAATGGTGAGGATGATTATTACGCAGAAGAAACTGCTTACGTTAATGAATGGGCTTAAGTAAGTACCGTAATAATTTAATTTTATTATATGTTCTATGAATTATATTAATTTGTTCGAATTTTTTTTAATCTAGTTTTATACGCAAAGAATTTTAGATAAAATTAGCAATATAAATAATATTTCGGCTATGACTTTAATGCATATATCACTAGCACCGTAATTTGTATGCAATTTAATAAAGCGTATAAGTTCAAATCGCAAAGCCTTTAAGCTTTGCTCATGCTTTGCTAACTAAGTTTATTATCGTGTTTTATTTTTATGTATTATGATAACTAAAATTTTTTTTAGTTGCATAAATAAATTGCACTATTATGGTTAAGCGATTACGGTAAATGAATTTTAATTCTTAAATAAAATATAAATTGTGGATTATACCCGGGTCTTTTTTAAAGGGGGTATTGTAATAAGTGAAATTTATATACCCAAGTATTATTCCATACCCGCAAATGCAACCCCGTGAATTGTACCCGGGTCTTATCTATTGGGGGTATTATATCGAGGGGATACTATAGTCAGTGCCGTACGGTATTTAAATTTTAAAATAATCTTTTTTATTATCTAATAAAATAAAGTTAAATTAAAAGACAATTTATATTTAGTGCACCCTGCACCGTGTGCGGGGTCCGATTGTGGGTCCAATTAACCACATAAATTATATTGCAATATCACATGATACAATGATTTTGTGTACCCGTACTGTTACACATTTAGTATTATTGTTTATTTGATTAGAGGATGATATAATCATACCTGAAATTTTAAATAAAAAACATGCCCGAAATAAATTCTCTTTCTCTCTTGGCATAGTAGTCATATAAAATTTTCGCGAAAGTAAAAAGGGCAAGCTGATATTTTGATTTTTTTTTTGTCACAGCCTAATTTAATAAAAAACGAACTAAATAAACTCCTAAACAAGTAAAAATTAGATTTGTTAGACATGCGATTTTAAAATTTTAAACAAGTGCTGAAATATTACTTATCTGAACAAGAAGATATTAAGTTCCATATTAGTTACAGCTTCCTTTAGCTTCTGCATCAACTTGATTATCAAATTTCTTTCTCTTTATTTATGTTTTTTGAACATAATTTTCTAGCAAAAAAAAATAGAGGCACCGTAAAACCATCGTGAAACCATTGATTGTCTTTATTTGTAAATTACTATGAAGCTACATTCATGTCAGCAATCTACAATTCTACAAGATCTAATACTGAAATTTACTGTGTTAATAATGAGTCCGATGAAGATTTATATAATGAGCTTGACGAATGATCAAAAGTTGGATTTGACGAACAATCAAAAGATGGATTTAACGAACAAATAAAACTTTGTGAAGGTATATCAAATACAAGCACTTGTAATTTAGTATTAAGAGTCAAATAAAAATAGATTTAAATTTTCATATTTTGCAGAGCAACCTTTTCAAGTCAAAGATTCTACTTTTCAATCACGTTCATGTAATCAATCTACAAGTTTCACAAGTTCTAATATTGAAATTGACCATGATAATTTTGAATATGACGAACATTTAGATAGTGAGTTTAATGATCAATCTGATTATGAATTTGAAGAAGAGGCAGAACTTTATGAAGGTATATCAAATATAAGCTTATAATCTTGTTTTTTAAGAGTCAAATAAAGATAGATGTTAAAACTTTTATGTTTAATAGGGCAACTGTTTAATACTGTCGATGAAGCATATGCAGCAGTTGAGGCTTTCGCACATTCAAATAGGTTTGGAATTAGAAAGGGTCGTGTTGAAAAAGATACAAGTAACAATCGAGAAATTTCAAGAACGTTCCTATGTCATCATGCTGGAAAGCTGTTAAAAGAAAAAACATCATATAAAACAGAAGAATCCGGATCATGTAGAACAGATTGTAAATGGAAAGTTAACATATACTGAAGCAAACAGCTTAATAAATATAACATATCTACCTTTACAAATGTTCATACTGGTCATACTCCTGATCCAACTACTATAAGATTTATTCCAAAGAATAGAAATCTTACCAGTGATATGCTAAAAGATATTGAATATTATACTGTTATCGGAAAGCTTAACTCAAGTGCACAATATCGGCTTCTTTTTGGAAAGTACAAGATTCCAATTCATCGCCGGAATTTGTATAATGCTATTTCGAAATTTAAAAAAATTGATTCTCATGTAAACAATGATGCATTACAATTATTATCAAAATTATTTCAAAACAAAGAGGAAGATTCAAAATGGGTTATAGAGTAGCGTTTTGACCCAAACACTAACGCATTAACACATCTCTTCTGGATGTCTCCTAATCAACTTGATCTTTGGATGTGGTATAGTGACATTATTATTCACGATAACACGGCAAAAATGAATACTTATAATATGCCACTATCTCTTTTCGTTGCAATTGATAATACCTATCGATCTCGACTTGTTGCACAAGTAGTGTTAGATGATGAAACAGCTGAGTCATATTCCTGGCTACTTGAAGTTTTAATTAAGTCTACGGATGGGCTTTATCCAAATATTATTTTGACCGATGCTGATCCTGCTATGACTCTAGCTGTTTCAACTATTTTACCTTCAACTAAGCATCTTCATTGTGTTTGGCATATTAGCCAGAATTTACAAAAAAACCTTAAGGGCAAATTAGGATGTGATTGGGATTCTTTTATTAAAGATTTTTACAAAATGCGTAATTTATTGGATCCACAAACTTTTGAAAGCTATTTTAAATCTTTATTAGATCGATACCCAAAAGCAGCACAATATCTTAATAAAACTTTATATCCTGATAGGCAATCTTGGGCAAGGGCATATACATTTTGTCACTTCACTGCTAGGACCCGGACATCTCTCATATAGGTCATAACTGATCTGCACAAATTTTAAGATTTTTGCTACCTCTAAAATCAAGTAAATTTGCTAAAAATTCAATTATTACATGAAGTTTTTATAGTAATTTGCTAAAACTAAATTATTATATTTAGATAGTGCTCTTAGGTTCAGGTGCTCTAAAAAAATTTGTGCAGCATATAAAAATACATTTTACTGATATATTTACTTTTATATTTCTTGAAAATTTAAGAAGAGATACTTAATTTTGGATTTTTTGATCAAAAAATCAAAAATTAAGCATCTTTTCTTAAATTTTCAAGAAATATAAAAGTAAATTTACTTGCATAATGTATTTTTATGTGCTAAATAAGTTTTATTAGAGCAAAATATTATAATCATTTAATAAAATTTTGGGTATAATATTATTTTATTAATAAAATTAAGGAATTGCTATTCGATTTTGTTACTTAAATATTTTAACTTTTAAAACCTTTTATTAATATTAACTCTATAAGTCTTGATCAAATTTAATAAAAATTGTTTTATTTGAATTCTATGAATTCGTACAATTAAAATAAAAAAATTTTCATCAAATTTGGTCAAGAACTCGTAAAGATATCTTTGATGAAAGTTCCTGTAAACAATTTTAATGCAGCTTCTTTGCAATATGTTTTTTTGCTTTTAAAATAACCCACTGTTCGGCGATGATTTACAAGAAATTTTACTATGCTAACTAAAAAAAATTTTATAACAAGACTTATAGCGCATATCATGGACTAATAGAATCTCAAATTTCATGAAAAATATTAAAACTCATAAAGATATTAACGTTTTTGTAAATTTGAACGCATACATTTTCGCAAGTTTTCCCCTAAATTCAAATGCTTCTGGAGGCACTTTCTCAAAATGAAATTTTAGAAAATCCTGAATCTGGAAGCAAATTGAAAAAATCATTAAAACTTCATCAATATTAATCTGTTTTTGATAAAATTTTAACTGAAAACTCTTGAATATCTATTCTATCAACTTATTTAATCGTATTTTGTATGTTTCATTTTGAAAAAGTGCTTCCAGAAGCATTTGAATTTAGGAGAAAACTTGCGAAAACGTATGCGTTCAAATTTACAAAAACGTTAATATCTTTATGAATTTTCCATGAAATTTGAGATTCTATTAGTTCATGATATGCGCTATAAGTCTTGTTATAAATTTTTTTTTAGTTAGCATAGTAAAATTTCTTGTAAATCATCGCCGAACAGTGGGTTATTTTGAAAAAGCAAAAAAACATATTGCAAAGAAGCTGCGTTGAAATTGTTTACAGAAACTTTCATTAAAGATATCTTTACAAGTTCTTGACCAAATTTGATAAAAATTTTTTTATTTTAATTGTACGAATCCATAGAATTCAAATAAAACAATTTTTATTAAAGTTGATCAAGAACTTATAGAGATAATATTAACTACAATTATTATGTGAATTACTAACTAATTCACATCTCTATGCAATTGCATTACATATTTATTTGTTTATTGATATACAATCACGATCAATGATCATAATACATATGCGGGGTAAGTACCAAGTTGCTATTGATACTAAAACCCAATTACATGCTACAACTACTTTTATTTATTTTTAATTATAATTGATTATCACTTTACTCTATATAGCCATTAACAACTTGTTATATCTGGATCGATTATTATAGCGCAACTTAACTTGTTACAATAGTTTTTGCAAAAATGTGGGTAAATTGCTAAAAATAAAATATAACATGCATAAAATCTTTGTAATTCACCAAAATATTCAATTATGATCCTTTTTAAAATTAACTTCAATTTGCTAAAATTTAAATTTGGACCTTAGATCAAATTTGAATCAATTTGCTAAAAAAAAAATATAACATATATCAGAGATGTCTGGGTCCTCCAAAAACGACTTGTTATCAATCATCATTAGAGGAACAATCATCAAGAAATCAAGGAAAACAACTTAAATTGACACGTGGTCCAGGAACCAATACATGTGGTGAATGCGGGGGTAAAGGTCATAATCGCCGATGGCATGCAAAGCATGGAAAGAAAGTTCATAACACGTCAATTATTTGTCAATTTTGTGGCGGTAGTGGGCATAAAAAAGAATTGCATGATGTTGAAGTTGATGATGAAAATAAATGGGTAGAGTCTAGTGATTTAGAATCTGAATTCGAATCTGAAATAGATAGTTGTTAAATGTATTTAGAATAAATCATATATTATGCGAGATCAATGATTTGATAAATATATAGTCACCTCTCGGCATGTGTATGTCTTTTATATGGTTCAAAATTTAAGTTGGTATTCAGATCGATTATTAGTATTAATTCATTATATTAATCAGTATAACAACTTTAATTAATAGTTACATTACATAAACTTATTGTAACTAAATGGATAAGAACAAAGCATAGTTGTATAAAGTTTATAGCTTATATCTTTCTGAAGCTAAAAAATATTATTTTATAGCTCAAAATTGAGTTGATATTCTTATAATTTTACCTTTGGTATAATCTTGGTACGGATAAGTTGGAGAACTGTCTGCCTGCTGGAAAAAAAACATTATCAGAGGTGAAAGGAAACAATAAACCAAAATTAGCAAAATCAGCCATTTGGTAACCCATTTTTTTTTGTATGCTAAGTTTTTTGTTACAACTTTCCTCTTCTGGTTGCCTATAATTTGGGTTGAGAAACAATTAAAGGTTATCAAATAGCACTTGAATGGCTGCTAGTAATAAAGGATTAATGCGTTTACAAGTTAGGATTATGCTTTTTGTAAGTTACATTGTAAGTTACATCAAAATCTTGAAATTTAATGTAAGTTTTCAACCATTGTTTCAGTATCTCAAAAAAGCTAGCAAGCTTAGAAAACATATCATTATGAGAGCATTAGTATACGTATATTGCAATCCTTGGTCATGATGCTAATAAGAGTCAACTGGATCAATAAAAGTGTCAAAAAATTACATTATACACAATCAATGATTGCTTCTGACCCCTTTGACGTAGCTCATATATTGCACAAAAATTAAATCAATGTTAATATCGTTAAACTTGTTAATATTGTTAACTCTTATATAACAGTAATAGATATAATTAATTTAATTTTCATGTAACAATTTATCGGCTATGTCAAAGAGGTCGGAAGTGATTGTTGATCGCGTGATTTGGCCATTTTTTGCCATTTTTCAGCCATTAGTGCTTTTTATACCATGGTATAATTTTTCAATATTTAATTTTGCTTATGCGATTTTTCTGTTTATGGGTAGAGGTCTGATCTGATTGAAAATTCAATTCAGTGAAACCAGATATACTATTCATCAGATCAAGACCTCTGATAATGAGTAGTTGAATCGATCATACATAGGAAAATTCTATTGGCTAAAAAAAATCGCAACGTGTCATTACGTTTTTCGATTAAAAAGTTAACTTTTGATATTAGGGTAAGGGTGAGCGTTTGGACGACGTTAACAAGAGCCTTATATATGGCAAAATGTTTTTTGTCAAGACACAGAAGGTGTTGTGTAAGCCAAATTTTGCGTTATAGATGATTTTTGAGCGTATTCATATTACAACTGATCATGCGCCACGATTGGTTTGAAATCATGTGTCTGCAGAATTTTTATGCAAAACGTATTAAAAAACAGGTTTTGTACAGGTTATTACACTAGTGTTTTTTGTGTTGTATAACAATAACTTACTTTATGTATACTGTATCACGTGATATCCTGATATAATATAGTTGGTCAATCGGACCCACAATCAGACCCTGCACACGGTACAGGGTGCACCAAAAAAAATGCCCAAATTAAAAAACTTAAATTTTATATATAAAAAAATTTTTATTACTATATTATGATCAAATTTATTATTTCTAAATATAGGGATCTGTTAAAGCAAGGTGCCATCACATGACTGGAAGCCAATCAAATTGTAAATTTTGATCGTCACGGATCAGCCCAACGAGACAAAAACAAAGAAAAAAAGTGAAAAACATTCAAAATACAAGAAATGAGTATCTAAACCTGTCTCAGAACATTAATAAAAAATATCAGGAAAGCAATTTATCTATAAGAACATTTTAAACCTAACTTCTAACTAACCCTTACTCTAATTTTAATTAAATAATAAAAAATATATAAAGGCACCTGGCTTTAACGGTCCTTTAAATATAATAAAATTTACTTCAAAAGTTAATGCTAAAAATTTCTTGATTTTTTATATAAAATAATTAAATAAATTATATTAAACCCTTTCCTATCCACCAAATAATTTTTTAAATTAAAAAAAATTACATTTTATTACTAAAAAAAAATTACTATTAATTTTTATTTGAGGTATCTATCTTTTTGTACTGGCCTATACCATTCATCAAATCCTTCACTTTAATCATATACAAATTATTTGTTAAAAATAAATACATATACAAAGATAAATTAAAAGTATATTTTTTACCTTTGATACCAATAATGGCCTTTTGTATATCTCTTTTAACTCCAATTTCATTTCGATTGCATAATGTAACAAATGAAATTCTAGCAACATCACCTATATTTGCAGCTTTTGATAATATTCGAATGCTTTGCAGTCATCCTTCTTGACACTAATTCCATTATAATCATAATTACCAACATTATATGCTCCACCAGCATTTTCCATCTCTGCTGGTCTTTGATAATAAAAGAATGCCTTATATTTGTCCATTTCAACTCCAATTTCACCATTATAACAATATCCAATGCTATTTATTGCAGCGATATTTCCCATCTCTGCAGATTTTTAATAATAAAAGAATGCTTTATGCACATTCTTATCAACTCCAATTCCTTTAATAATAACAATATCCAACACTATATGTTCCTTTAGCATCCCCTAGCTCTGCATATTTTTGATAATAAATGAATACTATATGTTCATTCTTTTCAACTCCAATTCTATTCTGATAACAATATCCAACTATATGAATCCCTTTAGTATCCTCATCTCTGTAGATTTTTGATAATAAAAGAATGGCTTATATTCATCCTTTTCAACTCTAATTCCTTTCTTATAAAAATATTCAATACCATATATTCCTTTAGATCCTCCATTTTTGCAAATTTTTGAAAATAAAAGAATACCATACATTCGTCCTTTTCAATTCCAATTCCTTTCTTATAACAATATTCAACTATATTAATCCCTTTAGCATCTCCCATTTCTACAGATTTTTGATAATAAAAGAATACCTTATGTTCATCTTTTCAACTCCAATTTCATCTCAATAACAATATACAACATTAAACGTTCTAGCACTATAATCCATATTAGAAGCTATATAATTATATGTGAAGTATTTATCATCATCTTTCAAAGTTTCTATTCTGTAATAATTATATATGAGAATGAAAGCATTTCGGGTTCTAAAACCCAAAATTAAAATTTGAAGACAAAATTGTTTTTGATCTATTTACTTGAAAGATGAAATTATTTGATACTTTTTTTGAATAGACAAAATTACAAGGAACATATCTATATAAATTTTATTTGCTCTTCCTTATAAAAAAATTTTAATTTTCTCTAATGAAGACGAAATAGGCCTTTTTCAAAAATCAATTTTGGTAGCATCACTAGTAATAATAACATTGACCAATTTGATATATTCCCATTAAATTACCCATGTCAGTAGATTTTTGAAAAATTCGAAGGCTTTATAATCATTTTTATTAACACCGATTCCATGATGATAACAATAGCCAACTTGAAATGTTCTGAGATCATGACCAAGTATCATAGCATTTTGATAATTGGGCTGGAGTGAAGGGAAGCGGGGTAGAAGGCCTTTCCATACTCTACTAATTTCAAACTATGTCCGACTCTTACCTCTGTAACGATGATAAAATTTTTATTCCATCCTCTGCAGAAATTTTAATGATTAGGAATTCTAATCACTAAAATAATCATTAAAAAATTATTAAATATAATAAATAAAAAGCAAACCAATTAGTAACTTATAGTTTTTTTAAAATGCGAACACATAAAAGAATTTATATGCTTGAACAAAAGGCTGTAAGAAATAACGCTAGAAGAAACAGATTAGCTTTTATAATATCTGAAGAACAGTTAAGTTACTGAAATAATGAGTCGAAAAAAGGTAAGATCGGTGTAAATGTCAAAATGTTATTGGTGAGAAAGAAAATATAAATTCAAATAATAAACATAATAATATAAACTCAAACAAGTGCTAGAAAAGCACCTTCTGATATATCAATAGTCTTGAACCAGTTTTATTTTTATCAATTGAAGCACGCATAATGCTTACTTCTAGTGGTTGTACCCTAGGGTACAATAACCGGTTAACTGTTAGGCTATCTGGATACCCGAATTATAAAACTGATAAACAGATAAATTATGTTAACTTAAGATATAATATAGGATAATATAAGGTAAAATACAATTATAATAAAATTTTAATTTGCATATTATTTATATACTAGCATCACTCAGTGTAAAACTTGTCTATATTATAAATTTAATGTATTTTAAATAAGAACATGATTTTAATATTTCATTTGTTTATTATATTTATTTAATACAGTAATAGGTGATATAAATCAATTAAACTTTAAACTTATACTGGCTTTCAGTTTTTTGTAAGTATAATAATAATTATTATTTTTCTTTTTCATAGTGAATGTGGGTCGTATAACAGTTGTTATATGCCAAATAGACTCACACAAACTCACGGTATAACAGAAAAAGAAAAATAAATCCGTTATTGAATGTACGCATCCAATAACAGCGTATCTGGCTTTGAATTTAATGTGCTTGACAACCTGAGACCTTTCGGGGCCCAGGTTAGCACATTAAATTCAAAGCCAGATACTTCTTTTATTTGTCATCCAAAATGATCATCCCGTGATCCTTCGGATCACGGTATTCTCATTTCTCCTGCCAAATAAAACTGTTATTGGATGCTACACATCCAATAACTATTTATTATATTATATATATAAATACAGTAAGTACTTTATGTTTTTATTACATACTTTATACAGTACAGAATACTATTATTGTCCATACAATTTCTGAATTTACATAAATTATGAATTGACGTGTGTTCTTTCTAATTTTCATCTTGTATGCAAATCATGTAATAAATTACTGATAATAATTACTTATCCGACATGTCTTATGTGAACACCGAACGATTTTTGTGTAAGTTATTCGGCCACCTTCTAATACAATACACAAATTTTCATCACTTCTTAAGAGGTGAATAAAAATTTGTGTATTTGTATTAGAAGGAGGCCGAATAAGTTACACAAAAATCATTTGTTGTTTACGCCAGACATGTCAGATAAGCGTATTATTGGTCAAATTGTAGCTGATGATTGCTAATTTCTTCACAGCAGATACCGCATTATGACGTGACCTTCGGCCACGTCATAAAAACAGTATCCTAGTGAATAATCAGTTATCATCCACAATATGACCAATAACAAGTACTTATTGATAATAATTACTTATTGTTCCACATCATTTTTGAATTGACATGTGTTCTTTCTCAATTTTCATCTTGTATACAAATCATATCATAAATTACTAGTAAATTACTGATAATAATTACTTATTGTTTCTGAATTTAATTCTGAATGAACATGTGTTCTTTCTCATTTTCATCGATTATAAAATGCACAGCAATGCAATAAATTACTGATAATAATTGCTTATTAATAATTACATTGATTTTTTTTCATTAATTAATATATATATAATGATTTTTCTTTTATTGTTTCAGCATTATTTTTTTGTATTGGCGTAACAGAAGAACTTCTTATGCCTAAACAAAATAGGAATAACTTGAGGACGCAAGTTTTTTTATGTTGAAAAAGATAAATTTATACTTGTTTAAAAAAAATTTAGTAATTATCTTCTAGACATGACACCCAACCATATTCTTGCCGTTGCCGAAAAACAAATGTGATGTGTTCTATACAGGGAATGTAAAAATTATTAATTACATTGTTAAATATATATGAATATTAGAACTATTCTTTTAATGTATGAAAAGTTGGCATTTAATATTTAGACGAGCATATAGTGATTCATTTTTATTTGTTTTGATTGATTTATTTATTTATTTTTCTAATTTTTTTTACTTTATTATTATAGAGTTACTTTATTTGATTTATGCATTAATACTGTATATATAAATCAACAATCATATAAATATCTTATTCGGATATAACTGTTATTCTTTTATTTGAATAGGATATAAAACCAGTTATTAAATTTTGTTAAAGGTTACAACCTTTCAGATAAAAAGTTATCTGGGTATGTGCACTACTTACCTCTAATCTTTGGACCAATCAAGGATTGGTCATTGGTGCAATAGGTACAATTGTATGAGTTTGAAAAGACATTACTTGCATTACCTACATTAGTTCTACTCAAAATGGATAAATATACAGGTTCAATATTTTCAACACCAAATGGTTCACAAGTGGTACCATTTTGTCCAATTAGGTATACATAGGAAGGCAAATTAGATACTTGCTCTCATATGCAATTTCTTTTATGTCTTGCTTGGGCAATTACAATTCATAAGTCACAAGGTTTAACATTATCACGAACCATAATAGCCATTAGAGATAAAGAATTTGCTATAGGTCTTGCATTTGTAAAATATCAAAAATTTGTACTCTTTTTGATTTTCTTATAAATAATATTTTCTTATAATAGACTACAAAAATTGGAGGAAAGTACACATCTACAACAAAGATTAGCTGAAGAGCAAAGATACTTTCTTTGTTATTTTATTAAAATTGGAGTTGGAATTTACATTTGTTCACATACATATTAATATGAATTTATAAAAGTATGCTATTTACAATTAACAATAGTTATTCAAATAATTATTTGTATATTAGAAGAATAAATTCTTCACTATAAACTATTTAATAAATACATATATAAATATAAGTTATCTTTATTTTTAAGTTTAATCATCTAATAGATAAAGCTCTAGCTCTATGCTAGTATTTTAATACCACAAGTTCATCTTTTGTAACTCCAATACCATTTTGAAATGTATATCCAAGATTATAATATTTAATTGTGTTTTCTTGATCCATTGTATTTATTTTTATAATAAAATGAAAATGAACAAACAATATGCCATTTTTTTCAAATTGTATTTATACAAAAAATTGATTGCTTGAATTTTAACGATCAGTAATCATCATTTCATCAATCCAATAAAAAATTTTATGGAAAATTCCTAATATCCAATGAATATATACAAAAATTTGTATCCAGCTACCGATATTTATGCATAAAATTTAAGTTTTTACTATTATTTATTATAGCATCTGTAAATTACTATGGTTTTAGCCTTTTATTTTGCTCACCATGCATATAAAAGATAATATAGTACTGGTTATATTAAATTTCAGCAAATATTTTGTTCGTGTGTACATATACAGTCAATCCTCTATAAATGCAACTTGTAGGGACAAGCCTACAACATGCATTTAGGGAGGTTTGCATTTAAAGTGAGCCAATTAATTGCAGCTTAAAAATTTGATTATCAAGTTTGTGTAGCTTTTACCAAAACTGTATAAACTACTTAAATACTAAAATTTGATTGGCTACGTACATTTAGGGAGGTTAGTGTAATATAAAATGTTATTCAAGAGAATGTGCATTTACAGAATATAGAATGTGCATTTAGCACTAATAATATCTTACGGAATAGAAAAAACGTGCACTTAGGGAGGTATTGCATTTATGGAGGTTGCATTTATGAAGGTCCAACTGTATTTCATAGACAAATCAGACAAAGGTGAAAATTATATGTAAAAAATAAACAAAATTTGATAAATAAGTCATTTGAACCAATCAGATCTAAGATTTTGCAGACAGATATCGCTTAACTCATTGTATAAACTAGTGTTCCGCAAAAGATCCGGGTCTGGTCCGAATCCGGTTTGGTCCGTTGATAGACCGAGTTCAGACCCTTGATTTATCAGAATCGATACGGGTTCGAACCTACATGAAGATCTGCTCAGGTAATACCCGGTCCAGTCTACTTGATTGCTGATTGGCTGATTTCAAAATTTTTTTTTATTATTAAAATTATCACATCTATAATCTATATTTTATATACGTTTATTCTCGCCACTGGAATAGTTTGGATTCGGTACAAGAGGTGCCGTTGAAGCCGTCATTGGTGCTGTAGTTTGAATTATCATTGGTCTTTTCTTTGTAGTTCTGGTAATATTAAGGATTTGTTTTTCCTGCTAATTAGCTAACATCTCGACATTCATTTTCGCATCAGTATAACCAAAGAATGGCAAAGCAAATTTACAAAGCAAAAGTTAAATATTTACTTACCTTATGTTTAAATCACTTCATTTACAATTATTTGCTATTAAGAATCAATATTAGTAAATATAGCAAACAAATTCACAAACCAAGAATATGAATATTTACTAGTGCGTTTAGATCTTTTCAGTTACACTAATTTGGTTGACATGACTACAAATACTTACCATTATGTTCAAATTATTTTTGAATTAATTTAGCTAGTAAGAATAAAGAGCATTATTATAGATAGACGTAAAAAACAGCAAAACAAGTTCACCACTACATTCAAATCCTTTCACTCGCATTAATTTAGCCGATAAGAATAAAGAGTATTTATTAATGGATAAACTTAAAAATAACAAAACAAATTTACAAAACAGAAATATAGATATATACTTATCATTACAGTTGACCCTTTTAGAATTAGTATGCATGGTGGATGGGTTTTATATGGGTGTTTCCTTTTAAAAGGGCCTGAGTAAGAAAATTTCACACAGCTTATATAAACTTGCAAAATTTTATAAATATTTACACTGTACGTCGCAAGCATATAATCATTTAGTCTTGCAATTGCGAGAGGAAACATTAACATTTTTACATTTTTTTGAAAATTGAATTTTCATTAGATTCATATAAATTTTGACATGATTGACATTTTTCAATTATAAATGAAAGTCGATTTGCATAATAAAAAAATAAAAATAATGTAAAAGAAATATTACACAAAGTTGTTCAAGGCCAAGCAATCACGAGTTTACCCGATAGTTACCTGTTACATTTAACCAATTAAAATCATGAAATTTGATTAATCCTGGATCAGACCGAAAATCAAAACAAACGGTTAAACTCAATTATCTCAAAATAAAATATATGTAAAAATGGGCCCTTTTAAAAGGGAACACCCCATATTAGTTTTAAGAGGTTATTGGATTTGAAAATATAGGGAACGGACTTGGTAGATTAATTTCTTATCAGATTTGACAGGTTATCAACTTTGACAGGATCAGTTTTAAAAGAGTCTACTGTACTTGGTAAGTTGCTATTTTATCAGGTTATTATTTTTTACGGGAAGTTAAAGAGTAAACATAAAAAAAAATTAAATTAAAAAATAAATTAAATTAAAAATTACTATAAATAAAAATTAAAATACTGTAGAAAAATTTAATTAATAAAAAAACGAAAAAAGTTAAAATTAAAAAATTAAAAAAAAATATAAATTAAAATACTGTAAAAAAACGATTCAATTTATTAATATATTTATATTATTAAAATAAAATTATTTACTAATTTAATTCGTAAAAATAAATATGTATTAATTTATTTATAAAAATAAAATTTTAAAATTTTTACAACCTTCTTGTGATTTTGCTACAGGTTAACGAAAATTGTTCAGTTAATTTTTATTAAGTAACCCAGAATTTATGAAAAACAGCTGTAATTGGTCTTTTTTGTTTTTTTTTTAGCAAGTACACTAGGGGTTTGTTAATGCATCTATAAGGATCCGGACCAGGACCCCAAAATATACATAGATAGGTAAAGTGACTTTTAAATTTTTTATTAATTGCTGTACGCAAGACTTTTTTATAAGATCAGTACGCAAAATTTATACCTTACAATAAAAAAATTAAAAAAATACGCAAAATAAAATTCTAACTTCAATTATAGTATAAAATTTTATAGCGATATATTTTTAATAGCAGAGCGTGATATTTTTTTAAAAAAATTCTCATGCATATAAACTTGTACATACATACTATGTACGTACTAAGGCTCTATGTTCATTAAAGCACATGCAAGACACCGGAATTATTCCCACCATTGCATATAAATTAATTAAAAGTAAAATAAAATGTCATATATATTGTAAATAAAAAATAAATAAAAATATAAGAATAAATAATTAGATAATCGAAAAAAATTAAAAATATAAGTTAAATATAAAGAAAAAATTTTAAAAAATCAAAAAAAATTATTTAAAAAAAAAAAAATAAATTAAAATTTTTAAAGAAAAAGATTAAAAAAAACTGAAAAAAAATAATAAAAAAATAAATAAAAAATTCGTAATAAGAAAATTTATAAAAAAAATAAAAAATAAAAAAATAATTTTTTAATTTTAACTTGGGAAAAAATTATTTAATAAAATGGTAAGACCAATAAAACCGTTTTAATACTTAATTACTTTTTTTATTTTTTTACCAAAGTCAATATATGTGCTTGTCACATAACATGTGTAACTAACTTCAAATTTAATTTTTTAACCCTAACCCAATGCTATTCTTAGCCCTAATCATGATTACTATTCTTAACTAACCCAATTACTACTCATACCCTAACCTTGAACCCAATCTGCTCATTAGCAAGAGCCACCAAACGAAACAAAGGCACCAAATAACGATGACACAAATCTGAAGCTTTTAACAAATAGCAATATGATACTGGAGAATGACAGCACTGATATTAATGGAACGTCGCATGCCATGGTACCAGTACTAGTGAAATGCGCACTATATAATACAGAAGAAATGTGAAACGTCATTTTATAATACCAGTAATATACAGTACATAAAAAATGCGGCACAACATACCACTGGCGAAATGCTACAAACCAAATGATGACACCAACGAAATATAATATCATACCACACTAGCAATAGTGATAAAAAAAGGCACTAACAAGCAACCACACCAATCAAAAAGAGGCTCCAACAAATGACGACACCAACTACGAAAAGAGACACTAACAGGAAGAAGAAGCGTTACTATAAAAAAAACTAATTAGTACTGAAAAAAAAAATAAAATACTGTATGGAAATAAAAAAAAATACTTATCAGTTATCTATATATCTAGATATTAACTTGTGTAACTAGTAACTTCCCCTTTCGTTATCTAATAAAATTTGAATAAATAAATAAATAAATAATGAAAAAAATAATAATAATAATGAAAATAAAATAAAATAAAAAATAAATAAAAAAAATACATAATATAAATTAAAAAAAATTAAGATAAATAAAAAATATAAAAATATAAAAAAAAAATAAAAATTAAAAATAAAAATTAAAAAATATGTAAAAAATAAAATAAATAAAAATAAAAAAAATAAAAAATATGTAAAAAAAAATATTAAAAAAAAAAGTTTAAGTAAAAAATAAAATAACGAAAAGAATAAAAAAAATAATTAATTAAAATAAAAAAAAATAAAAATCAA
>QKWP01001643.1:0-12590 GCA_003550325.1 Gigaspora rosea
CAAGTAGCCAATAAAAATCTGTCTTGTTTTTTTATATGTAACGGGGTTTTTGACCAATCACAAACTGCTGAGCGACCTCTAAAAAGCTAATACTAATCATATATAACCCTAATCCTATCACGTGACCTAACCCTAAACAGGTTAATTAAGGTTTTAGCATTGTTTCCATATTTGGTTATATTAATTTTCTAAAAAGGATATATTAAGTCCTAAAAAGGAAACCCTAATTGTAATTATAAATCCCAAATATGGTAATATTAAATTTAAAAAAGGTAACCCTAGCCTTTCTAAGTAACCCTAATCCTAATTAGGAACAGTTAATGTATATATTATTTATACTATTTATAGTAATTTTTAATTTCCTATATATAAATTTATCCGAAAACTGGAATCGGATAAATAAATAACCCTAATCAGTAAAACTTAGTTTTAAAGGGAAGTTCATTGAACATCTACTATATTCGGAATATTATTTTAATTAGATAACAGATCAGATATACTTAATTTGGGGGCCCCGATTGGAAGATCTGGCTTTTTTCCAAGTATGGGTATATTCTAAGTATTTAATTTCTGATTATATAAATAAAATAGATTTAATATAAATAATAATATTGTTTTAATTAAATAATTAATAATAATTATGCAAATAATTAATTTGCATAAATTACGATACATATTTGTAATCATTTAATTATTAAAATGAAACAAATAAGGATAATTTTAATTAGCTATTAATTAAATTAATTAATTATATTTAACATACGACCATAAATAGAAATTTATAATAAACGAAATTAAATTAATTTCTAAAAATAAAATTCTATTTTAAATCAGGTTATCCGATTAGTATATCAAATAAAAATATTTTTCAAAAAAGAATAGTGTTTTATAGTTAGAAGTTTGTAATAGTTTGATAGAGTATAAAAAGGACGTCTAGCTGGTGAACTTGGTTACCTTGTCAACTTTACAAAAATAGCTACGTCTAACTGAAGAGTTCCAATAAGAACAAATCGATCTTAGACTGCGCGTTTAAAACACTAAAATGAACTATAAATTAATCTTAAAATAAACTATAAAATAAACTTAAATTAATTCTAAAATAAACTATAAATAATGTAAAAATAAACTATAAATTAACTCTAAAATAAACTACAAATTAACTCTAAGAAAAGCTAAAAATTAATCCAAAAGTGAACTATAAATTAACTTTAAATAAATTATAACTTAACTCTAAAAGAACTATAAATAATTCCAAAATAAATTATAAATTAAATCTAAAATTTACTATAAATTAAATCTAAAATTCATAATTAATTACTTTAAAATAAACTTTAAATTAACTTTCAATAAATTAACAATTATTTTTAACAATTAACTCTAGAAAAAAACTAATAATTAATCTAAAATGAACCAACTATTAACTCAAAATATTCTAAATACTCTTTTATAATATAACATAAATTGGATCTAAAATAATTAACTTTAATTAACTAATAATTAATCTAAATTTAACTAATAATTAATGCTAAAATTTACAAAATTAACTCTAAAATAAATCAAAAATTAACTTAAAACTTATCAAAATTAACTATAAAGCAATCCAAAAATTATCTATAAAATAAAAAACAATTAATTTTAAAAATAAATCAAAAATTGGACGATCACTTGTACCGGATTTTCATACAAACGAAATATTAAAATACTGGAGTTAGATGAAGAAGTACTGCAAAAAATGGTTTTTATAAAGGTCAACTATTGCTTCAGGGACTCCTTTATATATTTGGCATGCAAACCAAAAGCAATAGTAGAAGAACAAGTAAAAACAAGCAGGTAGCACTTTAGTAAACACAGAATTTTGGTGGAAAAATTTTTTCGTCGACAATGTTTTTTGCAGCAGCTTAATGGTGAACAGTATTTTGGTTTTCAAATATACTTTTTGAAAAATCTAAAGGACTTGAAACAAACACCTACTACCAAATTCTCACTTTACTATAGTTTTTTTCTAGGGAATATTTTCTGCATATAAAATGTGGGAAATCCAGCTTACCCTCTCTGAAAGATCTGCATTGTTTACCAATTTCTAATTGGAAACAGAAGTCATGAGGAATCGTGTTGTCTACGATGTGTAGGACCAGGATTGGCATTGAACGTTTGGAGAAAATTCTAGAAAATTCTTGCAGGGCTAACTCTACCCGAAGATATATTAGTATATATAATATGGACTAAATTTAGAGTAGAGCTAAATTGAAGAATATTATATAATTTTTATATAGTTTTATTCTTTTCGTCAATGATTGTTTTCTTTTTTTGTTTCTTTATCTTTTCCCTTTTATATTTTGTTGTTATTTTTGGTATTTGTTTAGGTTTTATAGTATCACTCCCTTTTTTCTTTATGTCCTTTATTTCTATAAGTTCTTGTTGTTCTTGAGGGTACAGATCTATTAGCTCTTTATCCTAAAGGCTAGGTAAAGAAGATTAAGGAAAGGATAATTCTTGACAAAGCTAGCAAGAGCTATTGGTAATGATTTGTGTTCTTCTATGCATTAGAAGACAATAAATCAGAGAAAAATCTTGACTACGGCAGATCGCATTTAGGTATTTCGGTAACTGGATAAGTCTTTATTGAGATAGGAGGGTTCGTAGTTTTGGCAATGCTTAATAACCCAGAATGTAAATTTATTTCCTAATAATAAAGGCAGGATTGACTGTGCTTAAAAAAAAAAAATAAATCAAAAATTATTTACAAAATAAACAATAACAGATAATATAAACTAAATAATTAATACTAAAATAATTTAAAAATATATCAAATTAGCATATCTATCTTTAGTTTACTTAAGATTTAGAGACTATATGCATGATTTTGGAATTTGATCAAAAAAGTCAAATGTAAGTATCTTTTTTTAAAATTTTAAATAAAATAAACACAATACTAATGATTTAATTTAATATGACAAATTTAAAATTAATATTTTGCCAAAAGTATTATATAAAACTATGGATCTACTAAAATGCACCTATGGTGTTCTACACTATATTACACAAAACCATTAGAATAGCCAATCAAAATTTAAGATTAGGTGTAATATAAAATTTTGGTTTTTTTGTTTATTTTTAAAAAAACATTCATATCTCCAAAGTTTGCTTATGAAACCACCTTTGGGGCTCTAATAAAAAAATTTCTTGCTAAATTTTGGTATAAACTATGCCCCCTGCCCTATCCCAGGTCTCACCCTAACTCTAAGGTAATAAAAATTTATTTTTTTTGTTTTATAAAAGTTTATTTTTTGTTTTTGTTACACAGATTGGTAAATCTAATTTACCTATAGTATAAAACACCATAGACGCATTTTATATTATCTGTAAAACTAACTGAATTAATTTAAATATTTTTTAAAGGAAACTTTTATAGCAATTATACAAAAAATTAATTTTGCAAGCAAATTTGTCTGCAAAACAGATAAGAAATAATTTAATTGGACAGCCCGAACCCTCATTTCATATAACCTACCAAATAATATAGTAATAAAGTGCAGAATTTTAATCCTAACTCTAACTCTAGAATATAAACAAATTCAAAATATCAGTCATGTCTGTAAACCAATCAAATTGCATCTTTTATTTTATTATAGACATGTCTAATAACTAATAAAATCCCGTCTTGTTTCTTTATATATAACAGCTTTTTTGACCAATTAAATTCATTCAAGTCGGCTTCTATATGCTCTACATATAAAAATTTTATCCAATAAAATTCAATTTGTTCATTGATTATCCAACCCCAGCCCATCTCGCAACTCCAAACATATATAACTCTTTTTTAATATAAACCAACTTAATCCTAACTCTAGAATATAACCCTAGAATATAATATAACCCTAAAATATAATATAACCCTAAAATATAATATAAGCACGAACTTTTAACTGCAACAGCCTTTTCGACCAATCAAATTAGTCCTTGTAGCTTCTATAAGCTCTACAAATAAAAATTTTAACCAATTAAATTTGATTTGTTTATTAATTATCCAACTCTCGCCCTATATAATATACCTCTAGAATGTAATATATAGCAGGAACTTTTAACCATAACGGCTTTTTAACCAATCAAATTAGTTTTTTTCAGCTTCTATACATACTATATAAAAAAATTCTAACCAATTAAATTTGGTTTGTTCATTAATTATCTAATCCTAACCTATATAATAAATAATTCTAAAATATAATGTAAAGCTTAAACTTTTAACTATAACAGCCCTTTTGACCAATCAAATTAGTTCTTGTTGGCTTCTATATGCTCTACATATAAAAATTTTAACCAATTAAATTTGGTTTGTTTATTTTGTTCATTAATTTCCACTCTAGCCCTGCGCAAACCACTTTTTATATATAATATAACCCTAGAATATATTATAAAGCAGGACTTTTATTTATAGCCCTAACATTAGAATTCAATATAAGGTGCGAAGGCCTATTTATAGATCTATTTCTACTTTTTCCTAACTTAATATATGCATTCCGAATTATTTCTTAGCACACAACCTTACTACTTTCTATATCTAAACCTTTTTTTAATATAAGCTGACTTAATCCTAACCCTAGAATATACAGTCAACCCTCTATAAATGCAACTCGAAGGGACAAGCCTACAACGTGCATTTAGGGAGGTTTGCATTTAGAGTGAGCCAATTAAATTGCAGCTTTAAAAATTTGATCATCGAGTTTGTGTAACTTCTACTAAAACTGTATAACCTATCTTAAATTCTAAAATTTGATTGGCTACGTGCATTTAGGGAGGTTAGTATGATATAAAATGTTACTCAAAAGAACGTGCATTTACAGAATATAGAACGTGCATTTAGTACTAATAACATCTTACGGAATAGAAAAATGTGCATTTAGAGAGGTATTGCATTTATGGAGGTTGCATTTATGGAGTTACGACTGTAACCCTAGAATATAATATAACTCTAAAATGTAATATAAGCGCGGACTTTAACTATAACAGCTTTTTGACCAATCAAATTAGTTCTTGCCGGCTTCTATATGCTCTATATATGAAAATTTTAACTAATTAAATTTGGTTTGTTTATTAATTATCTAACCCTAGCCCTATATAATATACCCCTAGAATGTAATATAAAGCAGGAACTTTTAACTATAATGGCCTTTCAACCAAACAAATTAGTTCTTTTCAGCTTTTATATGCTCTATATAAAAAATTTTAACTAATTAAATTTGGTTTGTTCATTAATTATCTAATTCTAGCCCTATATAATATAATTCTAGAATATAATATAAAGCGTAAACTTTTAACTATATCAGCCTTTCTGACCAATCAAATTAGTTCTTGTTGGCATCTATATGCTCTACGTATAAAAATTTTAACCAATTAAATTTGGTTTGTTTATTTTGTTCATTAATTATCTAACTCTAGGCCTGTGCAAATCGCTTTTCATATTTAATATAACCCTAGAATATAATACAAAGCGGGACTTTTATTTATAGCTCTAACTTTAGAATTCAATATATGTGCGAACATCTATTTATAGATCCATTTCTACTTTTTTCTAAGCTTAATATATGCATTCCGAATTATTCCTTAGCACACAACCTACTGCTTTCTATATCTAACCTACTATATAATATAGTAACCTACCATATAATATAGTAATAAGGTGCAGAATTTAACCCCTAATCCTAACCTAGAACATTAACAAATTAAAAATCTCAGTCACGTCCGTTAACTAATCAAATTGCGACTTTTATTTTATTATAGACACGTCTAATAACCAATAAAATTCTGTCTAGTTTCTTTATATATAACAGCTTTTTTAACCAATCAAATTCATTCAAGTCGACTTCTATATGCTCTACATATAAAAATTTTATTCAATAAAATTCAATTTGTTTATTGAATGTCCAACCGTAGCTCCAAAACCAACTTGAAACATATATACAGTGCCAGTAATTTTCTGCATTGCACAAAATGCCACAGAAATCACGGAATAGCGTCACAAATGCAAAAGTATCACAGATACCGCAGAATTATCGCAGAAAGTGGGTAATGAGGAGGTAATAATAAAAAAAAATTTTTAAAATACAATTTATTCATATGTACGCGATCGTATATACGTATTTTACCTGTTATCTATTATTAATCTAAAAAGTCAGGTAATGGAATTCACAAGTGTAAGGCTAAAGTAATAAAATGCCTTGTAAAAATAATCTAGGTTTCGGTATCTTTGTATACTTGTTACTATCATCTTGTCAATCGTATATTAAAATAAAGTTAGTTCTTGGATAATTTAGATTTATATAAATTATCTTTGAATTCTATGATAAAGTTGTTATATGCACATAATGAATAAAAAAAAAGTAAATTTTCAAAGATTTACGGTTCATACTAGGGTTGAAGAAAATCCTGGTGAATAATAAAATAATATCACAGAATTGATAAAGTTACCACGGAAATTGTGCAGTATTTACAAAATTGACTTGCAGAATTGACAAAGTTATCATGGAAATTTTGCAGAATTTACAAAATTGACTTGCAGAATATATAAATTAGCACAGACAGAATTGACCCAATAGCGCTGCAGAAAATCACTGGTTCTGCATATATAATCCTACCATTTGATCATTTTAACCCTAAACGTTTGATCATTTTAACTCTAAACATTTGATTATTTGACCCTAAATATTTGATCATTTTAATCTTAAATGTTTAATTATTTTAACTCTAAACATTTGATCATTTACTCTAAACGTTTGATTATTTTAACTCAAATCGTTTGATCATTTTACTCTAAACGTTTGATCATTTTAACCCTAAATGTTTGATTATTTTAACCCTAAACGTTTGATCATTTTAACCCTAAACGTTTGATCATTTTAAGCCTAAATATTTGCTAAAAGTTTGATAATTTTAACTCTAAATATTTGATCATTTTAACCCTAAACTTTTGATCATTTTAACCCTAAACATTTGCTCATTTTAACCCTAAAGGTTTGATCATTTTAACCTAAACGTTTAATCATTTTACGCCTAAATATTTGCTAAACGTTTGATCATTTTAACTTTAAACATTTGCTAAACATTTGATCATTTTAACTCTAAATGTTTTATCATTTTAACTCTAAATCTTTGATCATTTTAACACTAAATATTTGATCATTTTAACCCTAAATCATTTTTTACTTTTCTTTAAATACTAAAATTTCAGTTATTTAACTTTGCTGCATTCCGATTTTGATGATTTTGAGCTCGTTTGAATTGCCTTGACAAGCTGAATATTTTGGTACCAAAATTAGCTCTAATAAACATCTATCTAGATATTTATCTAATTAAAACCCTAACCCTAATCTAATACTTATATTTAAATTATTAATTTTAGTTATTTAACTTTTCTAAAATCCAATTTTGATGATTTAGGGCTCATTTGAATCATCTCGTTGAGCTAAATATTTTTGATACCAAAATTAACCTTAATAAACATCTACCTAGATATTTATTTAACTTAATTAAAATAAAAATATAAAATTAACTCTAAAATATACTATATTAACTCTAGATTGTACTATAAATTAACTCTAAAATATGATATAAATTAACCCTAAATTATGCTATAATTTAACCCTAAATTATACTATATTAACTTTAAATTATACTATAAATTAACTTTAAATTATGCTATAAATTAACTTTAAATTATGCTATAAATTAAATTAAATTATGCTATAAATTAACTCTATAATATACTTGAACGTAAGCCAAACTAAATTTAACATAATTTTAATTAAAACTTGATTTCAAATTGATCTTAAAAATTGATTCAAACTTAATTATAAACTTAATTAAAATTTGATCACAAATTTAAATACTAGTTTTACTATTTAAACCTAAATAAATCTAAAACTAACCCAAAATAACTCCAATATAAACCAGAAATAAACCTAAACTTAAAATTAAATTAAATTTAAATTTGTTAAAAATTGCTATAAATCTTTTGGCTAGTCTTGTATTAACTTTATTATAGATATTTCTAGTTTAATAATTAATAATTGCTTTTATATTTATAATTTTTGTATGCAATTAACAAATAAACAAACTTAAATTTAAATAATCCAAACTTGAATATCTTGATCCAAATTATACCAAAAATTAACTTTAAAATAGTCAAACTTGAACTTAAATTTAACTAAACTTAAATCGAAAATAAACTAGATTTGGACCTAAAATAATTCAAACTTGAATCTAAAATAACTAATTTAAGTATAAATAATTCAAACTTGAATCTAAATAATTCAAACTTGAATCTAAACTTAATTCAATCCAATAATCCAAACTTGATCCTAAAATAATTCAAACTTGATCCTAAACTTGATCTAAACTTGATCTAAAATAAACCAGAAAGTAACTTTAAAATAAACCAAAAATTAACTCAATAAAAAACTACAAATTAACTCAAAATAACAAAAATTAACTATAAAATAAACTAAAAATTAACTCTAAAATAAACCAAATATTAATACTAAAATAAACCAAATATTAACCTTGAATAAACTAAACTTTATCTAAAATAAACCAAAAATTAATTCTAAATTTAACCAAATATGAATCTAAATAATCCAAATTTAAATCCAAACTTAAATCAAAAATAAACCAAACATAACCAAACATAACCAATATTTTAATATAAACTTAATTCTAAACTTAATTCAAAATTTTTATATATGATCCAAACTTGAATCTAAAAATTATCTTAGCAACTATCTTTAAAAGTAACATTTTTTTATTATAAAATAATACTAAAGAAAATATAAATCGCTTATAATAAGCTTTTTTAGTTTCTGAAAATGTTTTCGCATGAATTACTTTGTTTTAAACTCAATTGTATTAGCAATAAAAATATATAAAAATGTTATTTTGTACAAAATTGAGTAGCAAACTCATAAAAAAAATATAGCTATTAAATTTATTTTAAGCTGATTTTAATTTAATATTTTTTTTATTATTTGGTGCATGGCAGATAGGTTTAAAAATTATTGCAATTTTATATTTTTATATATTTTTACTATAATATTAAACTATTGTACTATATTTGTAATTAGACCGCACTCTAAACAGATATAATAAATTAATCTTTTATTAGTTATAGTTATAAAAGAACAGTATATAGAGTGTCTGTACATGTGATAATTATTTCATTTTTTATTGTTTATTAAATTTGTGACAAGCTTTAAAAGAATTACTACTATATTGTAAAATTTTGTTAATGATACATGCCCACTAATTGAAAATTGTAGAGCTTGTCGAGACACATCTAACGGTGGTTAGATCATCCAAATCGGCCGAGTGAATGGCAAAATATCATTAAAAAATGATTGGTCAACTATATAAAATCTCTATATAAACAAATATTGTTTATATAGAGATTTTATATAGTCGGCCAATCGTTTTTCAACGATATCTCGCCATCCAGTGGGCCAATATGGATGATCTAACCACTGTTAGGTGCGACTCGATGAGCTCTACAACTTTTAGTTAGTGGATAAGTATAGTTAACTTAGTAAGAAAAAAGTTTTAGATAGAAGAATATCGCATTTCGCCTATAGTAATTTTCATATGTAATTTGTATCTTTATAGTCACTAATCATTTTTTGATGATATCTCGCTATTCACTGGGCCGATTTGGATGATCTAACCACTGTTAAATGCATCTCGACTAGGGATGGGCACGGTCAGTCACAGTCAGTCATTGGTCGGTCCTGATCAGTTAATCGCTTATGACCGGTTGATCACAGTCATTTATATGGTTAATAACTGGTATAGCTGATAAATTATTTACCCAATTATCCAATCAAATATCTAAATAAGTGACAAGTAGGGATGGTACACTGTACAGACTGCTGAAAGAGAAACAAAACACAGTAATTTGTATCACATGATCAATAAAACCATTTGTTCATATTTCTAGTTAAATTTGCAGATCATTTGATCACATTTAAAGTTGTTTTGTTCTAGATCTGGCCAAATGATCTGCAAATTTGACCAGAATTATTAACGATTTGTTTATTTAGAAGATGTCTAAAGTGGAGGCAAATCATGTGATCAAGCACCAATCAGAATATGAATTTTGATAATCGCCGGAGAAGCAAAACAGCAGTCTAAACTGTTAAGCAAATATGTCAGGAAGCAATTTTGCTTATATATATCAACCTAAGACCTAATTTAATCCTAATATAGGATGACTCTAAACTAAAGTTAATTGAAAAATTATTAAATATGGTTTGCCTCCATTTAGACGTCCCTTTATTTGTAATATTCTGTTACCCACAATTCTGTCAAAATCGCAAATCATTTGACCAGAATTAAAATTCTTTTGTTATAATTCTGGCAAATGATCTGCAAATTTGGCCAGAATTATGAACAAGGTAGTTTTCAACCGGGTTTAAACACTGCCTAAAAAATTTTTAGATAATGTGATATATATTAATGTATATACTCATTATTGTTATATTCATTATTGTTCACTTATATTATAAAAAAGTTTATTTAAAAATAAAACATATCGTCCATAAACCATGCAAAGTTACATGATCTGAAAAACTTATGAAGGCGAGTTGATTTTCCTATTTATCAGATGATACAAATACACCGATATGAATTTTAAGCAATAATTATTCATTTATTAGTCACAATATTAAGAATTTGGCATTGGTCATAATGTTACAGTAGGGAGGC
The DNA here is from genome assembly GCA_003550325.1 of Gigaspora rosea. Lineage (NCBI taxonomy): Eukaryota > Fungi > Glomeromycota > Glomeromycetes > Diversisporales > Gigasporaceae > Gigaspora > Gigaspora rosea. The sequence continues at coordinate 10,747 of QKWP01001643.1, forward strand.
CTTCTTGTACTCCTTACTATAACAACGACATGGCTACAGGGATCCTTTATCAGTTTATAGCGGTGTCCAAGAGGTAGGTATAATTCCTTAGTCTGTAAGAAATTATACTCTTCTCTAAGGGCAGTTCGTGATAGTATTCAATGAGGAATTATCGATTTTACTATTACTTGATAATAAACTTGGTGTTATTAAGATAAATAGTTTCTTTGTTAATAATCTAAGATAGGGCTATCCTTAGGTTTCTGTTTCTAAGAAATCCCAGTACAAGATGTATAATAAATATAAAAAGAAGTGGGTGTCTTGGTCTAGTTTGACTAAGGGAAATTCTGTATTTTTAAATACATTTTAGAATAAGCGTTATAAGTGTTGATTTACAATAATAAACACTATAATCTACAAGAGCAACATAAGCGTTATAAACGGTATAAGCGTTATAAGTGGTATAAGCGCTATAAGCGTTATAAGCGTCATAAGCATTATAAGTGGTATAAGTGCTATAAGCGTTATAAGTGTTATAATCGTTATAAGCGTTATAATCGGTATAAGCGTTATAAGCGATATAAGCGTTATAAGCGGTATCAACTATTCTAAGTATCTAACTTCTCAGGATAATAATATAATACAATATAATAAAATATAATAATAAAAATGAAATAATAAAATAATAAAATAATAGAATAAACTATTGTTCTATAACATTTCTGACCCCTTAAGAAAATTTACTCCGTAAATTCTTTCTCCAATTCTTCTAATAGAGCGGTATAAACTTCATCTTTCAATTTAATCACTTGGGTCACAGAAAGGTAATTGGTTTGGTACATTAAGTCCGTTGGACAAATTGTAAAAATTTTTCTGATCCTTTGAGCTCCTTTTCAAATGTCTTGGGTTTTCCAGTCTCCTTTTATCTTTTGAATTTGTTCTCTAATTTGGTCTCTATGTTCAGTCTGTTTCTCTATTATTGTTCCTAAATAATAATGGGCTTCAAAGGCCTGTTTTTGTTCTCAGCGAGATTGTTTAAACTTAGGTAAGTCTTGTAGGATTTTATCAACTTGTGCGGTCCATGTTTTCGCAGGAAAGGATTTGTTCGAGTGGTCTTTTGAGGTTAAGGGTCTGGGTCAAGTCTTTTAGCAATGGAGTTATTGCTTTAGGTTTCTCAATCAGTTTTTCCGATAAGAGAGCTTCTATGTCTTCATTGAATGGTCGCAGTAATTCATTAAGTTCGACAAGGGGTTCTATTTCTTCTTTTGGGGTAACATCAATTACCTGTTCCGGATTTTGGTCATCCCATAGGATTACATTTTGACTAAAAATTCCCAAATTGTATTGGGCAGCAGGGTCTTGTCTCCAAATAGAAAGAAAGTTTCGAAGAGAGAGTATAGTATTGGGTTGTAGAGTGGTAGATTCCATTTTAGGGGTTTTGATAATACTTTAGGGAAATTCCAATCGGAGTATAGAATTATATATATGTTAGCATAATATGAAAATTTTCATAGGGCTGTGTACAAAGTTTTACACAAATGTCACTCCCTTTCACAATAAATTTCTTCCAGAAATTTCTAATTTTCAATTACAATTCTAGGTTCCCATGTCTGTTTCTCGTAATATTTAGCAAGTCTATCACTATTATAATATTTTTGTAAGGTTTTTCCATTTATAACTTGAAGTTTATAAGCACTATTGTTCAATTTCACTTGAATTATAAAGGGTTCAATTATTTTATCCTCAAATTTAGCAGAGCGAGACATTTCTATTTCTTTTCGTTGTATCCATACTTTTTCTCCAATTTCAAAGGTTTCTTCTTTCACCTTTTTATCGAAGTACTTTTTCTGTTTTTCTTGTGATTT
>QKWP01001643.1:19677-118794 GCA_003550325.1 Gigaspora rosea
AGTATTCAATGAGGAATTATCGATTTTACTATTACTTGATAATAAACTTGGTGTTATTAAGATAAATAGTTTCTTTATTAATAATCTAAGATAGGGCTATCCTTAGGTTTCTGTTCCTAAGAAATTCTAGTACAAGATGTATAATAAATATAAAGAGAAGTGGGTGTCTTGGTCTAGTTTGACTAAGGGAAATTCTGTGTCTTTAAATACATTTTAAAATAAGCATTATAAGCATTGATTTACAATAATAAACACTATAATCTACAAGAGCAACATAAGTGTTATAAACGGTATAAGCGTTATAAGCGGTATAAGCACTATAAGTATTATAAGCGTTATAAGCGTTATAAGCGGTATAAGCGCTATAAGCGTTATAAGTGTTATAATCGTTATAAGCATTATAATCGGTATAAGCGTTATAAGTGATATAAGTGTTATAAGCGGTATCAACTATTCTAAGTATCTAACTTCTCAGAATAATAATATAATACAATATAATAAAATATAATAATAAAAATGAAATAATAAAATAATAAAATAATATAATAAACTATCGTTCTATAACAATAATCTTAACCGGCCAGTCAAACTGCTCTGACCAGCTAATATCAGTTACAGTCATTGACCGGTCATAACCGGTCATGACCAGACCATGCCCATCCCTAGTCTTAATGAGCTCTACAACTTTCAATTAGTGGACATGTATCGTTAACTTAGTAAGAAAAAAAGTTTTAGATGGAAGAACATTTCATTTCGCCTATAGTGATTTTCATACATTGGTGGGATGAAAAGTTTTGTCAGTAGATCAATATTTTGATCATTTTTAAATATACAGTTTTAAATTTTATATATATTAATATAGTGGTTATAGTAAATTTATAAAAAAAATTTTAATTAATTTTAATTAGTTAGTTGTTGAAAAAATTGGTTTTTAAATTTATTAATTTAACCAATTGAAATTTATTATTATAAAATTTTAATTAAATTATTTATATTAAAAATTTTTATATAATAAAAAAAATTATATAACCAAAATAATGAATTAAATTTATATAATTAAAATTTATATAAATAAATTTTATTTATAATTATTTGAAGTAATTTTATTATAAATTAAATATTTTACTATATATAGTAATTAATTTACTAAATTTAGTAATAAAATTTATCTATATAACAATTTTTAATTTTTGGTTGTTTTAAATAAATTTGATAATTTTATTTGAAAATAGAATAGTTATAAATAAAAATTATTGCAAAATTATTACTATTTTTTATAAAATTTATGAAAATATTAAAAATTAAAAAAACTATAGCTTTGCAAAATCTAATTAAACAAAGAAAAATTTTAAATTGTAAATTTTTTAAATTTTAATATGTTAATTTAAAAATAAATTATATATTTAAAAACTACATAACTGATTTTAGTATTATCTAAATTTTTAGAAAAATTAATTAAATTTTTAAATTTTTTTTATATATACTTAAGATAAAGTTTAATTAATTTTTATATAAAAAATTTGCAATATTTTTTATATAATAAATTAAAAATTCAATATTTTAAAAACTATCTGATAAAAATACTTAAATTTTTTTTACATATTTATTATAACCACTATATTTATATATATAAAGGTTAAAACTGTATCTTTAAAATTGATCAAGATATTAATCTACTGACAAGACTTTTCCTCCAACTAACATATATAATCTGATCACTAAGTTTTATATAGTCAGCCAATCGTTTTTTGACGATATCTTGCCATCCACTAGGCCGATTTAGAGGATCTATCACTGTTAGATGCATCTCGACGAGCTCTAAAACTTTCAATTAGTGGACATGTATTATTAACTTAGTAAAAAAAAAGTTTTAAATAGAAGCATGCCACATTTCGCCTATGAACACTCTCTAGTTGACAGGCTGATTATCATTTAAGATATAAATATATGTCATTCAAACTCAAACTAGTTTGCAAACTTCAAATCAAACTCAAATCAAACTTAGTATAGTATTTGGGTTTGGTTTGAATTTGATTATTTTTTATTTGAATTTGGGTTTGATTTCAAACTTTATAAAATTTATAGTTTGAGTTTGGTTTGATTTGGCGTTTGATCAAACTCAAATAAACCTGGATCAACTTTGGAACCCTATAGTCAGGTAATGCAAAATAAAAAATCAACTTTGCATAACCTTATAAATTTCTAAAATGTATAAAAGTTTTAATCATTCCTGTTAATAATCCTGATCAAATAATAAAATAAAATAAATACCAATACACCTTTCGCTAATTTTTACCATTGTTAATTGTCAAGTTCCTCCTGATTAGATAAAGATACTATACAATTTAATCCAAGGCTTTGGCTAAAGCTAACTTATACATTAGCCTAGATTACTTTTTGCAAGTAGTTACAACAGCCCTATAAGAAAAATGTACCAAATCGGTACAAGTTGGCTTCGTATAGACACAAGTCAAAATCTGGATTTGTACGGGTATGGACCGAGTTGGTATGGATTCGATGGACCATGTAGGACTGTATTCCCTTGCCAATTAAACTGTAAATAGTTTGGATTTTGCAGCATTTTACTAGTCAAATCGACGTAAATTCATATACCACTATGATTAAAATACAAAACATGAATTAATAAGGGCGCTGATATATATTACGTAATATTTTTTTATTAAGGGGGTTACCCCCTTCCCTCCACATCATATATGAAGTATATACATAGTATATTATACCCAGCTGCCCCCCTCCCCTCTAAAAATATTACGTAATATCTGTCAGCGCCTTAATTAAAACATAAATTTACATTAGAAATTAATATTATATAAAACAATTAACTGCATATAAAGTAAAATTTTGTAATAAATTTTTTTTTGTTAAGATACTCATAGCAGGTATGCAATATATACATTCACATTATCTGAATGTACTGTTCTATATGTAATATAATGTGCTACCTTTGCCGTAATGTTGTACTATCTGTAAAACATGCCTGTCTGTGCCATATGATTTGTGCTATTTCATGCATTCCTGAAACCAACTCGGACCACTTTTCTTATAGGGCAGTATCTAATTACTAAAAGTAGAAAATGTAAATTTTCATAGTTGACTCTTTTTGAATCGCATAAATACATATCTAGGATGAGCAATAATAGAATATAAAAATGAAACAAACAACTTATCTAAAGAATGTATTTGATTAAAGAATAAAGCAGGCTAAAATTATTGAATAGTATTACAAAATAATATAGGTAGCTCAAAATCTATAAAAAATAAAGAACATTAGTAAATATAAAAACATAATAAAAACAAAAGAATAATTTAACAAATAGCTATAAAGTAATTGCTAAAGTAGTTTAAATGAAAAAAGAGTAAAATTACACAAATAGGTGGATACATTTTTAAAAACTTGCCTGTTAGCTATGAAAGTTGTTATAATAATAATAGATTGAGTATTGTGCCTTAAATATCCAGGTAGTATTGAAATTTGGTCACAGAGTTCTAGTTATAATAAATAAATTATTTATCATAGATATTGTTATGAATTAAAAATTATGATTGAAATTGTAAATAATTACTTTATTTGTATTATTTCCTGATATAAATAATTTATAAAATAGAAGTTAATAGTGGTTGGGTGGCCAGTGTAGTGCTAAAATTTTGGTGTCATGCTAAGATTCTGGCATAGCATTTAATTTTTAGCGTATTGCTAGAAATTCAGTATAATGCTCTAAAAATTTTAAATGTATTAAAGTACTTGAAATTAAATAAAATCAAATAAAAAATTGTATGTACTTTTTAAAAAAATATAAATAAAAAGTTTCATGTACTTATCTGAGTTTTTCTACTAAATTCAATTTAACTTTAATGAATCCTGCGAGACTCAATTTGATGGACTGAATTGACTTGTAACTTCATTTTGGTTTATTAAGACTCGAATTCTCTGTATAGGTTAAAGCTGGATTGGCTAAATTGATTTATTTTGTACCACTCTTCCATTTAACCGTTACAAGCCTTGAAATTGTTTAGTATTCTTATTGAATAATCTTTTATAAAGGCCAATCTGGAAGTCACTGTGATGTTGCAGAATTTTAGAAATCATATAATAGTTATAGCATATATATATATAAAAAAGTAAGACAAAGAACCAAAGATTCTTTCAACAATCATAACTCAAAACTGATTGATAATAAAATAATTACATTAAATTCGAAGGCTTAGATAATCTCAATAGAAAAATATGGCAAACGCAAATTTAAGAAAATTAGTTGAATAGTGATGTATGATGAAAACCTTAAACGATGACTCAGTTAAGAAAAAGAACGTATAATTACATAATGTAGCATTTCAGGGTGCCAACTTATCTTCATAAATAGTCATGTTTTGATGAAAAAATTCTTTAAAATAGATAGTAAATCATCTTAGAGAAATTATTTTCTAATCATAACATATTTAAAGAATTGTAATTATTACTCATAAAAGTTTGTTAAGACCTTTAAAGACTATTACTTTAAATAAATAAAATTGTATTAAGATCTATTATTATATAATATTAAGAAAAAGACATATTGGAATTATGATTATTATATATATGTATATAAACAAGAACATATTATAGCAAGGTCAAAAAAGTCAGTTGTAGTGAAAAACTAATTGAAGTACTTAACCTCCTAAATCACTATAATCATGCATCCATAAAAAACATCGAGAAGAAGGTATATCATGAATTCGTATAAATTAATTTAACAATTTGCATTCATTTCAGATAAGTTATAGATCTGCTATGTCGTCAGATCGCTATATGACTCAGTCAAATAGCTTTACAATTTGGTCAGTTTCTATATGATTCAGTAATTTAAGGTATATAGGTGTGAATATAAATAAATGTAAATAAAGTGTAAAAGCCTAAATCAATTGCTAATAAGTGAAAAGAACTGAAAAAGAGAATTAGACATTTTAGTTATTTCATAGATTTTAAAAGTGACCCATTCGACTAGTCAGATTATGAAAACAATCAATTAACTTAATATTCTTAGCTCAGCAATATAGAAGGCTTTTAGTACCTTGTACATCCATAATTTTTTCTTTTTCTAAATGATTTATTTCAGTAATAAAAGGGCTAATAAATTCATTAAATAACTCACCAAATGGCACAAATCCAAGTACAAAATGGTTCTTTAATTTTTTCTTTGATCAAATTGCATATTTCCTTTTTGAATATAAACACCACCCAATGAATAATAAACATTGCAGAAGGCACCAAAATCATCATAATAAATGTCTATATTACAGTTCTATAGTTTTAATTGCATTATCCACTGTTATCCTATATCCACTTCTTCAAAGATATTAGGTAACTAGAGTGATCTTAGACAGTGAACACTTTGTGTAACTTCAAACTTTGTTACCATGGTATATCTAAGTCAGTATGGCATTTTTAAGAAAACTTAACAAAGAAGATTTAAGGCAATTTGCAATTACAAAAGAGGCTACAATTAAAAGTATATAAGGATACTAATAATTATTTAATTTATGTAATAAATAATTGTCGCAGCTGATGCTAAAAATGGCTGATGCTGAAATTTTGACCTACTTTGATATGAAATTGTAAAATTTTTCTGTGGTGATTTTTTTGTTTTTGTCATAGTGTTAGAGTGAGGTTTGGGAGTAGATTTGATATTTAAAGAGTATTTGTGGGTTTTAGCAGGGCTTATAGTTTCAAATCGAGATCCCAAATTTAAACATCAGCCATTTTCAGCATCAGCTGCGACAATAATTATATTTATTAGTGATAGAGTATGAAGACTCAATGTTGAACTTGGGGTCCATATCAGCCGCTTTTATACTTTTTGGATTTTTACAAATGCAACAGTCAATATCTTTTACATGTATAATATATACTACAACTACTATTAATAAAATATAATATAAAATATAATAAATATAATACATGTAATAAATGATATAAATATAATATATGAGATATCTAGAATATAAGCTATAAATATGACATCTTTCAGATATGTCAGATCTAATGTTTTTGTCCGCAGCAATCTCCTAGCCAATCAGATTGCTGATCCAAAAATAAACATAATTATAAATGTTTAACGACTTCTATCTTGGCAACCAGAGGTCGCACAGGGATGATCTATAGCTCGTTAGAACTGTCTCGGCAAGCTGAATCGAATGGTGGTGGTTTTATTTATTTGGCTCGGTGGATCATAGGTTATGATCACTTTGTATTTTTCTATAGATCAACACCACATCTCGATCTAACATCCATATTTCACCTCTTATTGATCTTTCTTTATGACTATTACTTTGCAAATTTCTTGGTAATTCTTCAAATATTAGAATACACTAAATATTAATATTAAAGCAGCCATTTTTTGAGCTATTGCTAAAATACAGCTGATCCTCTTTTTTGTAGATTCTTTATAAACTACAAAGTCACCTGAGTAATATTTTACTACAAATCATAAAAATATTTATAATAAACACTATAATAATTTAAATAATAAAAAAAATTAAATAAAAATAAAATAAAAAATAAAATTAAAAACAATTAAAATAAAAAAAATACCTTCGTCAATAATAACAGACTCTTCCCCAAATCTCAGTGATTCCTTCCAAATATTTACATGCCATAGTTCATATTTTTTGTGACTTCTTGTCCTGGGCTGAAGTACATTTTGTCAAATAGAGAAGGATTATTAAGAACATACCAAATAATGTCAAAAATTGATAAGCAATATGCCTTTTTAGTATTTCTTGATGTAGATAGTGTTTTTTTGTCAGAAAGCAAATTTGATGTAATTTAATTTGAAATAAAGGTAGTCTTTGCCTATACTTTCTAAATCGCCTAATGTTTTTTACAACATCTTTGCTATTAAATTGAGGATTATAAATTATATTCACTAGATTATTATATGCTTGAGTAGCTAGAATAAAAACAAAATTTAATAATACATTAAAATTTATGAACAATAAATATTTTAATCTATATATACTATGCTTCTGAATCCAAAAAAACATTAGTGCTTCTATAATATTGCTGAAGTATGGTGCAAATTCTCCATAAATTGATAGCATTTTTTCACTATATAAAGATTCATCAACAACTTCTCTCAGTACATTATCTTCACTCATCAAACTGTCTGTACTAAACATATCATCATCAATTAACATATTATCTTCACTCAACACACTACTTTTAGTTAATATATTGTTTCTGGTAAATATATCATCCTCACTTAATGAATCATTTTCACTTGACATATCACCAGAATCTTCATTATCTGAAATATTATTATCAAAATCTTCTTGGTTTATATTGGCATCAGAATCTATTTCAATATAGTAATTACTAGAAACATTTGTTCTGGCACTTCTTTCATTTAATATCTCATGTGAAGGTGTGTTTAGCATATAACATGGGCATCTTAAATAATTTTGGTAAGGATTAAAAGGAATATAATGACTACGAAATATTGTAATAAGAAAAATAAGATAAAGTTGTAAGCCAAAAGGTTATATATTAAATATAATTGTTGAAATGTAAATCTGTTTAGTAATTTATTAGCAAGTTAATTAGGTTATTACACATCAATTAATAATGCATCGAGTTGAGTATAAAAAATAGTCAACAAATAATATATTGAGTATAAACTAGTTTAGGCCATACAAGTCAGTAGTCATATTTTTCCTATTAGTCCTATCAGACAATTACGAGAAATTAAGGTCTCCATTAGAATAAAAATAGCAGAAAAAAATAGTTGTACAATTAAGAACAAAAAAAAAATCGAAAAAATGGAATACCGGGTAATGCAAAATGAAAAATCAACTTTGCATAGCCTTATGAATTGAGTAAAATTACAAAATACATATTATTACTCCTCAATATAATATTATAATATTGCAGGTTTTAATAAGTGAATTATATGATCAATAATCACTATTATAAAAAAAAACAGGAAGTATTTCAATTCAAATTGTAATTTTAATATACTTTAGATTGGTTTTTTTTGCCTTTGAAATTGTAATAATTGGCCAATAATCTCATTTTATGCAAATTTATCTCGTTAATAGGCAAAAAGTTTTTTTTAAAAAAATACCATCCATCATCTCAAGAAGATAAAATTAAGTATTACAAATAATAATGCATAAGATCGATATATTATTAATCAAAATTGGATAAAGTGAGATCAAAGTCACATATCATATAGCCATTTATTAAATGCAGACACTACAATCCAGACTTGTGTATAAATATTAAAAGGTTTAAATTTATATGAATTTAATATCAAACTCTATTATTAAAAAAGATAAAAGTAAAGAAAAATATAATACGATAATAAATATGCTATTCAACATATAATTTCGTGAATAAGTATGTCTGTGAATCATATAAAGCAGCAATGCTATTATGTGTTTTTTTTATATAAAGATTTTAAATAGATTTTAAAGCTAAAATTTGGTTTTTATAAATTAAATTATCTTTACTATCTAATTATGATCTAATCATTATTAAATCATAATCTTACTTTAAAATAAATTTTAAATAAAAACTGTTTTTTTTTATTTATTTAATTTTTTACTTATTAATCGCTTAAACATGAAAACCAAAAATTTAAAAATACTTGCAAACAATAAAATACAAACTACTTCTAAACCTGTTCAACCTACTAAACGAGGCCATAAATAAAAGGAAATTGATCATTCGAGTATTGATAATTCACAAGTTAAACTGAATATTACTAATAAACGAGGCCGCAAAAAGAATCAAGTTACAATTGCATCTTCTTCACAAATAATTGATGAACTTTTAAATAATGCTAACAATCCACAAGGTAAATATTACTTTCATTAGATTTTTATAATTAGATATAGTTTTAATAATTTTCTTTTAGATAAAGAAAATAAACAAAGTAATAAAAAACAAAAAACTGCAGCAACCTCATTTTCGCAGATAGTTGATGAACTTTTAAATAATGATGACAATTTGCATAGTAATAATTACTTCATGGTTAATATGTATATTGATATAGTTTTTACTATATTAGTTAGATTTTTTTAAACGATGATGAGATTAACAGTATTAGTGAATTGTCTCAATCTTCGATAATTATATTTTCATGACAACTATCACCGGATTTAAGATTAAGAAATGAATTATCTACTTTAATGTCAAGGATTTCATTTCAAGTAATGACATCTTCGAGACAACTATTGCCAGCTTTAGAATCAAAATTAGTACCAAGACATTCATTACCAGCTTTAGGGTCAAGAATTAATACTCAAAATAATTTCACTTCTTTCTATTAACATTCTATTAATCCAATGATCGAATCTCTAAGAAAGTCATCAGCTTCAGAACTGAATTATTCCAATAATGCATTTAATTATTTTAATTCTAATAATATGGTTATTCCATAATATTCAATGAAATGTCAATTTATCAAATTTGCTTATGGTTATATGCAAATCCAAACATTCTACAGCTAGCGAATAGTTTAAACTTATCAATGCAAACACCAGATGCAGATGGTTTACAACTTACTCCTTCCATCTCTTCAGTATTAATATCCATGGCACAAGATCAATATAATAAAAAGGTGATTCATTTTTTATTATTTTTATACTTTTTTTTTTAAACTTTGTAACCTGTCTGATCTTTATTAGCAAAATTACATAAAAGCTACATAATTTTATATACTAACAGTAATAATCGAACTAAGCCGGCTGCCTGAATTGGTGCCCAACTTTGGCTACTGCACTAAAATGGTTTGCTCATACTCAAACGATGGTCTTTCCTATCCGTAAGAAGTATAACACTGCCTGGCTTCAGAAACCAACCACAGGATCCATTCCACCTAAAAACTTTTTCTCTGAGCTTCTCATAAAGAAGAATAAAAAAGAGGAAAAGACTAAAGGGGACAATATCTAAATGACTAACCAAAAAACTAACTGAAAATACAACCAAACAAAAGAAAAATAAAAAAAGAAAAACTAAAGAAAAAGCAAAGAAAGAATAGAAACTGTAGATGCTAACACGTCTAGCATAAATAATAAAAATTATATAATTATTATTTATTATTTTTATACCATCTTTATAAATTACACTAATTCATATAATAATATAGACAAAAGCTAGCTGAGACTTTTTAGAGAAGTTGAAATGTCTTTTTCTTTGTATTTGAAATCCACTAAAAAAGATATTTGAAGATTTAGTGCGACAGATTATCAAGTATGATTTTAATTTAGTCAAAAGAATTGAATAGCTTCAAGTAGCTAAAAGACACTTTGGTGACTTCCATAACAAATTAATTAATAATATTGCAGAGTTAGTTAAAGATTTCAAAAAAAAAGAGAACTCAGTTAGTATATAGTATCATTTTTCTTTTAGTTTTTTACTTAAACTAAAGTAATATATTTTTATTTTAATTACAGTCCTACAACAAGTCCATTACAAAAAGAAGAAATTGTTGCATTTGTGGACGAATCTGCAACTATTAATACATTAAATTGGTGGTTGAACGCAACCAATGAGGATGAATTACATCAATCTCATTTGCGCACATTTATTCAAAGCGCTTTTGCTATTAATTATACAACAAGAGGTATTGAGAGAACAAGAGCATTAGATAGGCTAACAAAAAATATTACTGTTCTATCACGAAATGGTAAAAATTTCGCTAGCAATATGCAATTATAATAATTATAATACTTTATATTTGATTCAAATAATGTATTTAGCAGTATTTAATTTTTTATCATTCTGTAGCTTATTTCAAAGCATTATATTTTAAAGTTAAATTTTATTTATTAAATTCATTATTAAATTCACAAATAACAAGTACATGTTTATCTGCTATAATGGAAATTATACATTATAAGAGTTGGTAAAAGGTTCCTTTAGACTTAATTCATTTTCTTATACAAACTATAGCTGGGTGATGAAAATGGTGAAGCCTGACAAAACCTAGTTTTGTTTTATGATTCGTCAATAGAGATAAGAATCGATTCTATGATAATTGATTTAATCGTTAATCGAATTAGAATCGATTCTTATTTTTGTGTAATTATTTTAATTATTTCTAGAAACAATACATATTTTTGAATCGATTCTTGAATTAAAATCAATTCTAGGCATATAATCAGTGTATAATCATTTTAATTATAATTAACTTTCACTAATTTTTAAGTGATTTATTTATTTTAAATATAGCCCTTCTGTTTTTAAATTTATGAGTCATTTAGCTTAGCCTTTTCTATTTTACCAACAAATTATTCACCGACAAGTTTATTTTACTAAAAATTCACTCATTTTGATGACAAGTTTTTCTATAGAGACTCTAACTTTAACCTAATTCTACCTTATTCTAACAACAATGACCAGAATTTATTTTGTCAGTGAAATGAGCTTTGGTGAAATTAATGGTCAGTAAAATGAACTTGTCAGTGAAATGAAGTGCCTATGAAGTAATTGTCGGTGAAGCCCATATTATAGTGGCTATTTATTTTTAATTTTTAAGCATATTTCTTAATTTTTACATAAATGAATGAATAATATTGACCAAATAATTAAGCTTTTTATTATCAAGATTAGTTAAGTGATAACAACATATATATAGGATTTGATTATCGATTATAAATTGATTATAACCGATTCGATTCTCATCCATATTCATCAGTTTCATCACTGACGAAACTATAATGTTTCATCAGTCACGTGAGCTTTGTCAACTATCTGTAGATTAAACCTGCTAAGAAATCTCTGCCTAGATCTTTTAAGTAATTGTCTGGAGTGTAGCAGAGGACTTTACACTGGAGCAATAGACCAAAATTTGTGTGTGTCAGGTTCCACTCACGTGATATTAAGCCAATTAGCATTTCAAAGCATATAAACAGATTAACACGGATTAGCCTGATATGGCGGGTGATCCCGTAAAAAATTATCTGAATGACAATTTGCTATTATGCTCCGGACTTTAATGTTTCATGTTTTTCTAATTTATTTATAATTTAGGTAACTATATAGCAGCAATTTCTCTTTGGTCATAATTGATCCTAATATCATTCAATCATATATATCTTCTGATTGATGCTCTAATTACTATAAAAGTACATATACAAGACCTGGGTCTATTTTATTCCACTAATTTTTAAACCCTTTAGTAGACCCGAGGCTAAGTATTTGCCCAGAGGTTATATCATATAAAGAAAAAATTTAAAGTGTATATACACTTTGTATTCATAAAAGGCATCATGGTGGGTCTATTTTGGAGGACCTTGTATATGAACTTTACGGTAATATTATATTAGATTCGTTTGTTCAATTTCAGAATGATTTTCATCACTTTACATTGTATAAGAATTAATTTTAAACACTATTAGTTATAATTGTATATCCTCATTTCCTTGACAGATATTTTACCTGCAGCTATTTAATCTATATCATAAAAACTCTTCATATGAAGACATTATCAAATGACCAAGTGTTCTATATGTATATTCTGTGATTTTTGTTATATTCAAATGAATGGATCTTCTATTAAGAATAATTAAATAGTTTTACCAAAATTTATGGCACTAAATAGATTTGAAAAACTTTTTAAGTTTACTTTCAATGTAATAAATGTTAGATTTGGCATTTTATTAGTTGCAGCATTCGTATGATTTACTTATTTGTGCAGATAACACAAAATCCGATTTTGTAAATAAATTAGAATTTAATTTTCTTCTGGACTATGTCAACTTTGTTTATAATGAACTGGAGAGTTAATACTTATCACACTGAACTGATATAAGATTTAACTTTACGGCATATTACATATAAAACTTTTATTTATAGAATTGACTACATATATGCACATATGGCACTAAAAGCATAAGATTCATATATATATATATATCGCATATTTCAAGATTTCATGCAGGTCAAATATTCATTACTAGTTGTTATTAATCTTATTATATATAAAAAAAAATATTACTAGTAAATTGTTAAAAGATCTATTTAATTTTTTGACAAAGTCTTTATAATATTAAAACAATATTTTTATGACTTTGTATCAAAATTGTTACAACTTTTAAATATTATCATATTGATATAAATACAATTTCTTCACAACAAAGATACTATATCACAAAGAAATTAAAGTAATTTTGTAACAACTTTGATACTAAAATTGTTAAGAAATTGTTACAAACTTATAATTATATTAAAATAATTTCAAATTAATATTATTACGATTTAGAAATAAATTTGTTACAATATTATATAATAAGATATGATTCATATACAATTTTTATATAATATTTATACAACTTAGATACAATATCAAAATAAAGTAGTAGCTATAAGGTATGAAAATAAATTGTAAAAGTAACTATTTTGAACAATTTGGTAACAATCTTGTTACAAAACTTGAGGTTTCTCTAAAGAAGGTTTGAAGCTAAAGAATTGAAATTTCTATTTTAGATTTTATTATCTGGGTAATCAGTGTATCTGAGTTTGTTTCTGGTTTTAATACTTTGTCTATTTTGGTTTTAAATTCTTGGTGATTTTTTTAGAATTGTTAAATCAATAAGGATATTTGCCTAATTTGGGAATTAATTTGGAGATGCATATCCATTATCATGCATAATTGATGGAACTGATAATTCATATATGATTGTGCTTGAAAATCTCAATTGATAATAAGAATTTTATCACATGTTTATCTTTATGATTCCTACATGTTTTGCATTTGTATTGTCCATGTACAAAAATTTTGCTTTGGAAATATTTAACAAAACTTGGCAAAACTTGTCAAGAATTTTGCTCAATATGTGTTTTGGTAATTTTATTTTTGCTTTCTTCCCATAAAGTTGTGAGGTCTCCAAACTTTTTTTATTAATTTATCCAAAATTAGCTTTTATTTTTCTAATGTGTATTTATCGTTAGCTAATTTTTAATTTTATGAATTATTTTTTCATCATTGTGATTTTGTTTGCTAGTGTTTATAGTTGATTGATTGTCCATTTTGGAATAATCATCTTTATTGTCTATTTCTATTTAAAATCTGTATCTCAAATATTCATTTTCTTCAAAATTTTCACTCAAAATCTTTCCCAGTTAATATTTCTTTCTTTATTCCATTTTTTATTGTCCTTTTCACTTTCTATAATTTTCTAATTAATTTGTTTTCTTCTTCTTATTTAGATTATAAATTTTCTTTTTATAAAAACCTTTCATTGACTTTTTGCTTCGTCTTGCTTTTTCTAGTTCTATATCTGGTTGAGTGCCCTATATTGTGTCCTATAACCTCTATAGTAGTCATTTCAGTAGATATTTTCTTCTATAGCTTGGTCTTTTTCTTCGCACAATTGTAGTTGCTGTGTTTATTTATTTTCTTATTTCAGTATACAATGCTTAAAAATAGTTGGTTCTAATTATTTTTTATTTCATAGATGACTCATAGAAAGTAGTCTAAAATCTGTTTCCTCTTGTTTGGTGGTACTTCTAAACCATATTATAAATTTTCAAGAGGAAGAGCAAGAAAGAAATTATTTAAACATTGGGGCTCACAAATAAGTCAGATCAATAGGTTGATTTTTGAAAGCAATAGGTAGAAGGTTACAAATTTAGAAGATGAAAATACAGATTTGAGAAGAAGAGTTGACAAAGTAGAAAAGAGGAGGGTTAAAGAAGCTAAAGAGTTAAAAAAAAAATAGAGAATTGGAAAAAGAAAATAGAGAGTTGGAAGAAGAAAATAGGGAGTATCAAAAAAGGGAAAAAAAGTAAATAGAAATTATCTTATTATTTTACAAATAATTTTTGACCAGGTTAGAGCAGCATGAAATCTGCATTTCCATTTTCTAATACAATTATCATAGCAGTTTTCAAATTTATAGTGATAAAAATGTAATTTTGGATGATATAATTTTTAGCCAGTATATCACTTCAGTATAATCTTATACTAGCTGAAAATTTTAATATCAAAATGTTACCAAAAATAATTATCAAAATTTGCTGATAATTATAAAATTTATCAAGTGCCTTACAAATTTTCAAATTAGCTACAAGTATCTAAATTTGATACTATCTAAATCAGAGTAATTCAATATTTCTAAATTTATAAATATAAAATAACTCTTAAAAGTGCAATTTTGAATTTTAATTGATTAGCTTAATTTTGGCTATTACTCAAACAATGTTCTTAAATATTATTTTGTATTATACAGTTTATTATCCATTCCTGGTTTAGCATGACTGTATTGCATAGTTGCTTATAAAATACTGTAGGTTTAATTGAATACTGAACTGGAATGATAAGAGAAGTGCAGTAAATCATATAATTTTCTAGAGAGTCTGCTACCTACCATGTTCTATATATATATATTGTATAAATAGCCAATAATATTAAAGTAAAATCGATTTTTAGTTAATCGCAATTAGTTGCTACATTGAAAGTCTAAATTCTACTATATCAATCGAAAATTAGCAATTAATTAAACTTGTTTGGAAGACCAAATATTATACTCTAAAATTTTTATTAAAAGTGAAGAATTTTTATTATTTAACTTTTAATTTTTATGTTTGTTGAATATGTTTTTTTAAAAAATTTTAATTTTTTTATCAATCGTAAAAATCAAAAGTTAATTAATAAAAAGTTCCCTAATACTTATAAAAATTGTGTATTAAGTGTATTTTGAACTGTGAATAAGTTTACTTAAGCGATTTTAATTGATTTGCTTAGTAAAATTTAGACTTTACTATGTAGCAACTTTTGTCAATTATGGAGTATCTTATTTTTAAATCAAAGATATTTTTGAATTTTTTTTTAAATATTTTAAAATCTAATTGGTTAATAGTCCCATTACTGAGTGGTATGTAAACTCTAATCATGTAATTTACTGCACTTCCCTAAGCAAAATTAGCAGTGTATACTAAATTCATATAGATCTTAAATGTTGATCAGGTATAAAAATCTAGTTTGCCTGGAATTAAAACAAACCTTATCCCATATTTTTACTAACCTCTAATTTAATACATATTCTGGTTCAATATAATGCTTACACAATACACAGCCTTATTTCTAAATTCTTATCTATTCTATTTAGTGCAGGTTCCACTAGTTAATCAAAATGCTTATTTATCACTATCCCTTATCCTCAAGATCTTTATCTTCCTCACTGTCCTTTATTAATAGATATAGTTTTAGTATACAAAACTAAATAGGAGATATTGTGAATATAGTGAATTATTTTTGATCTACCAGTCTATTTTGGATAATTATACCACCAAAACGACCATTTCAGTAAGATGATTCTAATAAATACAAAATTGTTAAAATCCATTTATGGGATCCCAAGATTATTAAAGATTATTATATAAAAATTTGTATTAGATTCAAATATATACAAAAATTTATATTTTGTATAATAATGTTATCCTGTGATTTTGTAATCAGAATTGGATAAATTTTATACTATTCAAATTATCTCTTTAAGATAATTTGAATAGTATAAATTTTATCTAATTCTAGTTATTGTTGTATTCTCTTGTAAAAACACCAACTAATTACTAGATTATAGAATACTCTTGTTTACAATACTCTTTGTCCACTATACCCTCCTGTCTACAATACTTCCCTGTTCACAATACCTGCCTGTTGAAATTAGTAATTTAGATTATATGTCATTTGCAATATGCTTTTAAGTATGTATTATATATATATACATATTAATCAAATATTTAAGAGTAGAGTATAGGTTTCTTTATTTTATTAATAATTAAATCAGTAATAGTGTGCATAATTATACTATAGAAATAAGAGGTTAATCAATTTTTCAATTTTTTACCAATACTTCCATTCTTGTACCTTACCTATTTCTTTAGCACTGTCCACAAGCCCTTTGATAACTAAAGTGCATGATATAAATTCTGTCCCATGTGGTCTTAATAATATAATATCTTGCAAAACTAAGCCTTTTCTGACCAAGTCTTGAAGTGCAAATTCTGCAAGTTTAACAGTACCTAGTAGTTTTGGTTTTTTCAATTTTTTAATATCTTGTTGGTTATAAAATTCTTCTAGCTGCTGATATCCAAATTTTTTCATTCTAGCTGCATTCGACCTTCTAAATACACCTATAATATCAGCAGGTATGATTTGGTGATCATAAGTTATAGTTAAAACTTCTACAACACATAATAATTCTTCGATATCAGGTGTTACATTCCTAATAACTAGGTTATTTTTTATGCGATTATTACAATTATCACATTTAGCACATTCATTAGGGCAGTATCATTATCATCTGATTATTTTTTATCAGAGGCCTACTCTCCTTCTTCTTCCTTAATATATATATAGTCAGGTTCCTATATATAATTTCAACTTTTTTTTACCTCTCCCCCCTAAAAATTATCTAATTTTTGTTACTTCCCTTAGGTTATTTGTCTCCACTCCAAGCATGATATTCAATAAGTGCTTTCATCTGATATTTATATTTTGTAATGCAAAAAAAAGCATCTCAAATATATTCTTTTTTTTGAAAGATATACTTAATCAGCTATTTCGGTATATAAGGGATCTTTTGGCATGCTAAAGTAGTTTTAATTACTTTAGTCCATTAATATTTAATCATATTTACACTATTCAAACCTACCTCTTACGATTTTTAGTAATTATTCTATAATTTGTTTTTATATTTCAATCAGTATAAAATATTATATCTCGTATATCATGGAAGTCACAGCCTGCCCATCCAGATTGCTGAATTAGATCAGTTAAAACAAAAGGTTAATATATGTTTTAGCTATTTATTTAAATTAAATAATACTTACTAAACTTATCAGAAATGTATAATGCAATATTAATCTAATTTCTATATCATTCACATTTATCCAAAGGCTGGGGTTGCAATCATTACTTTAATTTTACCATGTTTCATTTTTTAATTGTTGTATCCTTTTCCATTTCATCCATTTTTTTCATAAAAGATACCAAAAACTATCTGTTGTTACATCTGTTCTTGAATCTTACAGCAAAGTTTTATAGTTGCACATTATAGTGTATAAAATCTGGAAAAAATTTTTGTGCACATGTGCATATTGGAAAAATTTTTTGTGCACACTTTATAAAATTTGTATAAAAATTGTGCACAACCTATATATTAATTAAAAAAAACTTTGGCGCATGTGTATACCAATTTAAAAAATAGTGCATACAAAAAAGATTGTGCACATATGCATATTGTGCACATGGATTTTATTCACTAGTACAGTATATGATTATTTACCTTCAGTTACTTTATTAATTAGATTTGTCATATTATCAAAAACAATACCATTTATATCATGTCTCTGTCGAACCTCATATTGAATCTTTTTTCTTCCTTGATCATTGCTTCTAATAATAGCAAAAGTTTTGTCTAATAGGATCAAATTTTTTTAATTGATTGCATATCATCATATGCACATGTGGAGTTAGTATTAATATAGGTGCAAGAGGGTATCGTTCTTTTAGAACTCCAGTATATAAAATCTGATTCCAAAAGTATATGAAACTTGTGCATATTGTACACATAATTTATGTAAACAATTTTAAAAACTTGTTCACTATATTAGCTTTGTTATAATTAAATTTATATAGATAAATCTGAATATATATTTAATAAATTATATGCACAGTATGCTTATTGTGCATATATTCTAATTTTACTAATGATTTTGGTGCACTATTTAGCCCAAAATTATGTGAATCTTGTGCACATTTTAGCCAAAAATATGTAAACTTTTTTAAAAACATGTGCATATGAGCACATT
This sequence comes from Gigaspora rosea, assembly GCA_003550325.1. NCBI lineage: Eukaryota > Fungi > Glomeromycota > Glomeromycetes > Diversisporales > Gigasporaceae > Gigaspora > Gigaspora rosea. Next base: position 38,498 of record QKWP01001643.1, read on the forward strand.
GTGCATATAGATTTTATACACTGATTTGCCCCAAGAGTCTCTTTTTATTTGACCTAGATTAGTTATTATTTTTTAAAGCTACTAATTATTTATAATTATGAATTAACTAAAATGTGCAAAATCTAGTACACAATGAACCTCATCTATAACAAATTGTATTTTTCTAGCATCATATAGTCATTTAAATAATCCTGCAATTGCTTTATTAAAAACTAAATTTTCCAGAGTAATGAACAAAATTCGAGTTCAACCAAGTGTTATCTCATGAAAAATTTTTTTACAGGTTACAGTTTTGTTTGATAATGTTCAAAGTCCAGTACAAGGAATTCCAAAGTTAACCAATTCAATTTTGCATAAGGTATTGTGATATTAAACTATTAAATTATTGTTAGTTATATTATTAAATTTCATTAAACTTACCACCTGATCTTTGATCAATGCTATTAGCAGGCTAAGAACTATCATTAAGCTATCAATTTAATAGCAGCTACAGTATAGCAAAAGACTTTCGGCTTCAGTTTTTATAACCAGGAACGTATTATTTTTATACTCACAATAATTTATATCATTTTTTGTTGGTTTTTATATGTTTCCAAAATTGAATACTTTAGTAGCAATAAGTAATATAATATCATTTATTGATATTTGTGAATATTTTAGATCTAATTTTCTTTCAAATTTGTCAAGAATTAGATCCCACCAACTAAGAGCTATATAGATTTAGCACAAGCTACAGGATTCAAATAATATATGTTTTTTAAATACATAACACTCTTTACATCTAATATGACTTTCAAAATCATGAATTAGGAGGCAAATAATGGATAAAAGTATGATTTCGTAGTTGCTCTTCTGTGTGGTACTTATATAGAACTAGCTCCTTAACAAATAGATAATGTTTAAAAAATTATCTTATTTTATATAACTTGTTAACCTGGTCAAAATTAAATCTGGTTAACTCTTTTTTATTATTTGCATATTTTTTAGCTCTCATCTTATTCCGATTTACAATTGCTGCTTTATTTTGTAATTTTTGATTTTCTCGTTCATTACTTATTTTATTAATATTATATAGATCTTCCTTACTAAATTCAATAGATGTATTTTTTAAGAAGACTTTGCAATACTATCAAATGATCTTTATTGTAATAAATAACAACTAATACATGACGGGTCTCATAAGATCTAATAATCTATTTTCTTGTTAAGGTAAACGAGTTTGACTCTATTAAAAGCCTTATTTGTTGAAGTTCTAATATCTGTGATTAATCCCTGGCCTTTGGGCAAATGAAAAATAGATTTTAGCATAGTTTAAAAGTCTTTAATATCAGTATTAGACATTCTTTGAAATGTATGTATTGATAAAGTAATGTCAGGATTTTCATGAATCCAGCATACTTCCAGTCAACAATTAGTATGATTATCGCATAAATAACTTATAAGTCCTTCAACCTGCATTTCTTACAGGTCTTTTTCAGATGGGCTAATTAATTCTGGATTCTATTTCATAAACTAGCAATTAGTAAAATGTTTCATAATATGTTGCTTGTATGAATACTAATGACAATTTATCTTAGGTGCTAATTGAAAGTTAATAAAATTGCAAATATTAAAATATAATATACTTAGTGCTTTTCATATATTTTTGGTTATGTGCTTTAGACTGCAAAAATTTGATTAACTAGTAGAACTTTAGCAAGAGTTTTGTTAGTATTGAGATCGCTATCAACACTTATATTAATTAAAAAATCTTGTTTCTCTATTATAGGAGTATTTTTGATAACTAATTCATTAAGGATTGTATGTCTATATCGAGAGCTTTGATTGTGATTTCCTTGAATAATTATATGCTCATCTCCTGTTCTTTTGTTTTTATATAGTCAAGATTTTTTGAATGGTTTGGAAGACAATAATTGGTTTATTATACAGTCGTCCCTCTCTATAATCACCAAGTCCGTCACACTCTATTTTCGTGATTGTAAAGAGGTGTCTATAAGAAAATACCTCATTATGGTCATCTATAGGCGAAATGTGGCGTGCTTCCATCTAAAACTTTTTTCTTACTAAGTTAATGATACATGCCCAATAATTGAAAGTTGTATAGCTCGTCGAGACGCATCTAACGGTGGTTAGATCATTCAATTCGCCCTAGTGGATGGCGAGATATCGTTGAAAAACGATTGGCCAACTATATAAAATCTTTATGTAAACAATATAAGAGATTTTATATAGTTGGGCATCGTTTTTCGACAATATCTCACTATCCACTAGGTCGATTTGGATGATCTAACCACTGTTAGATGCGTCTCAGCAAGCTCTACAACTTCCAATTAGTGGATATGTATCTTTAACTTAGTAAGAAAAAATGTTTTATATAGAAGCACTCCCCATTTCGCCTTTAGTGATTTTAATACGTAATCTCCGTCACAGATTTTTATATAGTCGGTCAATCATTTTTTGATGATAACTCACTATCCACTGTGCCAATTTGGATGATCTAACTACCGTTAGATGCGTCTCAACGAGCTCTACAACTTTCAATTAGTGGACATGTATCGTTAACTTAGTAAGGAAAAAATTTTAGATGGAAGCACTCCACATTTCTCCTATAATATCACTCTCTAGTTGACAGGCGGATTTTCAATTAATAGATAATTTTAAATATACGTGAATATGAAAATTGGCCAATTAGATTATATAATCTATATTTAGTTAAAAATTGGTAACTATAATGAGGGTTTTAAAAAATCAAATTTTCATGGTAATAGTGGTTATAAGCGATTTGTGACTATAATGAGGTTTTTTTTTACTATGTTTGAGTCCATCACACAAAATCGGGTGCTTAAATAGAGGTGTGACTATATGCGGTGTGACTATAGGGAGATCTGACTGTAATGTTTTTATTTATTTATTTGCATATATGTACACTATTCTTAAGATTTTTAATTTTTTCTGTTTTTTTTTTAATATTTTAATTTTTTTATCTTTTTTATTATATTGCTTTTTTATTAGGAATTTATAATTTATTGCACAGTGCAATATATTGCACCCTATTATAACTATATAGATCATCAATTTTGTGTAACAAACAATTAAAGAAATTTTTATCAAAACAAAAAATAAAATTTAATTAATATTAGGGTTAGGGTTAAGGCCTGAGATAAAGTAGGGGTGTAGTTTATGCCAAAATTTCACAAGGAATATTTTTTATTAGAACTCAAAGGTGGTTTTATAGGCAAAATTTTTAATTAATAGAAGGGGTGCAATGTATTGCAGGTGCAATAAATTATAAAAGCCTTTTTATTATTTATTTAAGTTTTTATAGCATTACTTTTTNTTCTTAAGATTTTTAATTTTTTCTGTTTTTTTTTTAATATTTTAATTTTTTTATCTTTTTTATTATATTGCTTTTTTATTAGGAATTTATAATTTAAGAAGGGGTGCAATGTATTGCAGGTGCAATAAATTATAAAAGCCTTTTTATTATTTATTTAAGTTTTTATAGCATTACTTTTTTTTTTATATTTAAATTTTTATTTATTATTTAACTTAATTTTTTTTTATTTAAATGTTTTTTTATAATTTTTTTCTTATTTTTAATTTTTTTTTTTTTATTTAACTTTTTTTAATTAAGTTTTTATCATTAAATTATATGATCGGCCAATCGCATTAAAGATTAATGATCATACTGTAAGTTATAAGAAAATTTTTTTTCATACTGTATATTATATTTTTCTTTATTAATAAATATGTTAAATTTTTTTTATTGCTAGAACTGTCGCTAAAGCTGTTACTGGAGCTGCCTTTGGAACTGTCACTAGAGCTGTCGCTAGAGCTATCTTTGTAGCCATTGCTAGAGCTATTGCTAGAGACATTACTGAGTTTTGAAGTTGTACATTTATGTCTTCCGGTAGGTCATTTCAGATAGTTAATTCAGTTTGTCCAGTACGTTTTCATCATTTTTGGCATGTTGTGATTAGTATTTTTCTTTTTTTATACTAACATTCCTTTTTTCTTTAGAACGAACGTAGTAGTTGGTATGAAATAGTACAATATTAGAATCTGTTAAGATGGAAAATGTGAGTGGAAAAATAGTAAGTGTTGAATATTGTTATCGTTATAGAATTGGAGTTAAAAAGGATGAACTTAGGGCTAGAATATTAATTTTTTTTTTACAGTACTAACGTGCCATTTTTTTCTTTAGAATAAACATAGTACAAAATATAGCGCAATAGTTAGAAGTGAAAAAAATAGTGTTAAATATTGTTATCGAAATGGAATTGGAGTTGAAAAGGATGAATTTAAGGCTATATACGATAGTAATTTTTTTATATTACAGTACTAACGTTTTTTTCTTTAGAATGAAATGTACATAGTATGGAATGTAGCACAATAAATAGAACAAACGGTAGTTCAGGACATAGCAAGATAGTTAGTACATGATGTAGCATATATATCATAGTTAGTAGCACAATAGTTAGTATGGGTATAATATAATAGTTAGTATGGAATTTAGTATAATATATTCTTTCAAGAGGGTTAGAGTAGTATAGTGCGGGATTAGTGTTAGGGTAGCACAGGATTAGTATAAGATATTTATAATGTATAAGTGATATTATATATAAATGTAAAATAAAAATATATTATTAATTAAATAAATTTAAATAAATATAAATAAATAATATAATATAACTAGTGAATTTGCTATAAATATTGGCCCGAATTAAGCTTAATTCAGGTTATTATACTTTTTATTATTAATAAAAATTCGCGCAGATTTATATATTTCTAACATCTGTGCATAATTTGTTAAAAATTTTTCTTCAACTATAATTGTGGGGTCACAGATCTTCACAGATTTTTGATTATTGTCAGGTTTTAAAAATCTGCACAGATTTGCACCTAAAAAATTCTTCCGATGTACATAATAGTAAATGATTGTCTAACCAATTATATTTATTAAAGCATGTTTTAAAGCAAATATTGTCTTGCCACTATTTTTAAATATTTTAAAGGTTTCATTATCTGCATAAAAATACTATTGGTAAATTAGTTGATTATTTGTATTTTTCATAATGGAAAGCTTGAAATAATTATTGTTAATTTTTGTATATATAGTATGCCGGGTAATAAAGGGACCCATGTTATCGAATCTTTTTTTGAAGGTTGATATGCATAATATCTCACAAGTTCATTTGCATCAGAATTTTTATTGACTTGTGTTATAACTGGTATAAGAATTTTATAAAGGTCTAAAACTTCTAATTTGTATAAAATTTCACAAATGATCATACTTTTATTATCTCTCTGAATTATTGTTCATTGGATATTTGTTTTAATTTCTTCTGAAATAAGTTATAATGCTATTTATTTATTTTATTTATTTTCTAAAAATATAAATTAAATTTACATATCTATTATATAAATATTACATAAATATTATATAAAATATGTAAACTATATAAAATATAATTAAAATAGAATTTAATATTTTTGCACATGTGCGCTGTAGCGCACCTCATATGATTTGGTGTAATATGAAATCAAAACAACCAAAATAACCCTTTTTTTGTTAGTTAGGGTTAGGGTGAGGTTAGAATAGTGTGTAGGCGAAAAAGGGGCTTTATAGTAAATTTTTTTTTGTTAGAGCACGAAGAGTGGTTTCATAAACAAAATTATGAGCCACAGGCGATTTTTTAAAAGATCACTATTTTTTCTCAATTTCACATTACACCTGATCCTACGATCTGATTGGTTTATCAGATGGGTGCGTTACAACACATATGCACTAAATTATATAAACCATTAAAATATATAAGAAATATTCATATCTACAGCTTTAATTTCTAATAACGCATGTGTAAGCTATTTTTTACTCTCTTTAAATATATGTATTTGAAATTTTGGTATATCAATATTTAATATTTGAGAATACTGATTTATACTAATAGAATTAATTTTATTACCCACAAAATTTACTTATCATCTGCAAAATTCATTAACTTAATAAGTAAATTTTTAACATACTAACTTTGTTAATATGGGGTTTTTTTGAATATTTTGATAAAACAAGTATCCAAAAACTGGTTTAGTGATATTTTATAATTTTATATTTTGTTTAATCTTATTTACATAATAGAGTTATAATTAGTATTATAAAAATGATCTATATATACTCTACCCTTAATAAAATAAGCATTTAAGTTCATAAAAATAAATTGTAGCCAAAGAACACAACCAAATGCAGTACAGTTAATAAGTGTATATACATTACACAGATCAAATTCATATATTCAGGATTCTAAAAAGGGTAAAATTTTGTATATTTCACCTCACAATTAAATAGTTGCAACAAGTTGCAGCATTACACATACACTTTAGGCAAGATCAAAAGAAAAAATAAAAAAAATATATAGCAACTTAGAGTTTATGTAATGATATCACACTTGGAATTCATTTTTCAAAAGAATTCTAGTTTATAGTATGAAGACTACAACTATAGTGATATGGGAGGATAATAATAATGCCAGTGTATGACTTAACAGAGAGATTAAATAAGGCTTTTATAAAAAAGCAGCAACACACTTATATATGAAGATATAAGAGGTTGGTTACTTTACTACAATAAATAACAATAAGAGACACAGTTTCTCTTAGCCAAACTATAAGATTCTACTAAGAAAATAAAGTGTATTTTATAACATGTATGAGGACATGTACAAAGACTTTATTATTCAGTGGAAAATAAGGATTACAAAAGAGAATTCAATTCTAACTAATTGTATAAAAGGGCAATCCAAATCCAAATCCACTTTGCTACAAAGGTAAAAAGAGTGGGTTTAGATATGTGAATTGTGAGTTATAATCTACACTACTAATCACTATTCTATTCTATTTTACAGACTATCTACTCTAATCGATTATGAATTAAAAAGAACAAAAAGAATTATTATACTCTAATCGATTATGAATTAAAAAGAACAAAAAGAATTATTATACTCTAATCGATTATGAATTAAAAAGAATAAAAAGAATTATTATGAAAATACTATGAGTAAAAAGAGAAAAGTAATATGAGCAGACATGAATTTAGGATTTCGAATGTCTATCCCGTAATCATCCAGATCATGCGCATGATTGCGTATGAATGATCGGTGATTTCAAAAGTCGATGACGATCAAATTCATATGTTATCGTGATGGCATTTCAAGTGTAACACGATATAACGTAATAAATATATATCAGTTAGATCAATATGTATGCAGAGTTTATTTTAATGATGAAATTATGTAATAGGTCGCAGAATATATGTAATAGGTCGCATAATAAGCATTTATAAATAAAAGGATTAGTAATTTGATCTCTTTAATAATTTTAAAATAATCGATATTGAAGTAATTACCGCCTTATCTTGTATACCAAAAAGAGTCATGATTAAAGACGTTCTGCATTCCTGATTTTAGTGCGACTTCGTCACGCGGCTACCTTATTTAAAAACCAGTTTAAAACTGATAATCCGATTTTATTTACAAAATCAAATTTAAATCCGATATATTTTTTATTGTAAATCGGAGATGTTTTAAACTAAATATCCGGTTATAAACAGATACGATTCCAACCACCAAAGTGCCATCATTTTACTCATTATATTTACGAATTTGGCTACAAATGCTAATATGAAGCTGTTTTATTTGAAATATACAAAATTTGAATAGTTTATTTCAAATATCTAACAAAATGAAATGCCAATTTCGAATTTAATCAATTAACAAGAAACAAGTTAAACAAATGCAGTGAGCTATGATTAATTTAGTGTATCAAAAGATTAAGATCGAATTTAGAGTAGGAAATTCTATAATAAATTAATGTATGTTTTTTTAGTTGTTACTAGTGATTTGACTCGGGTGGGTGTCACCCTGATATCCGATAATTATTCGGATAAACGTTATTCGCAATGGACTCTAGATTGGTTAATATGAAAAATCATTTAAAAATCTGTCTTATTAGAATTTTACATGATACCACATATAGATTTGATTTTCATAGTATATCGAGCACCACAATGCAGCATGGTTTTGAGTTAGCTCGTATTGGAATTAACAGTGTGGTTTCTATCACAATTTACTGTAAAATTTTGCTACAAAACTTACCCGATTATTGTGATGATTTACTGTAAAAAAAAATTTCCGTACGGATGACCAGAATTGTATAGTATGGTATGGGCGAGAATATCAGTATAGTACACCCGAATTTTTTAAAAACGGTACAATACTGATTCGGTGTTATATATTAGTATTAGGGTTAGAATTATAGCTGATTATATAGTATGTTCAGGTTTTAAAAATCAGCCTGTATTTTACTGACTTATCAGCTATATTAAGATAATCAGAAGGGGTGAAAATACCCGCATTCCATTCATTCCATGCTGATCTGCTGTAACCTCTCAATATTTGGTTGATTCATTTACCGTAAAAAATTTTTTATGATGACATCCTTGATCATAGCTTACTCATTGCTATATTGGTCTTAACACTTGATAATTTACTTTCTTGCTTATTAGTTTTAACACACATTGATCGCATTTAGGATATAACCATGATTTTATTGGTTGGTATCAGCATAAAACTACGAACTACAAGAACTGTTGAGAAAATTAGTGATTATCAGATAATCTGGGCGGCAAAAATTCCGACCAAAAATTTACGAAAAATGGAAAAAAACTAGAAATCAATCATTTAAATCTTTGGTGGAATGTAATTTTTCTTAATATTTGCTAATATATTCGCTATTTTTTATTGATCTTGTACTTTTCTTTTATCTATTGTTGAACAATTGTTTTTGTTCTTCTTGCACTTGCATTTGCACTTATTCTTGCACTTGTTCTTGAACTTGAAACCATTATACAAAGCGCTTTCAAATTCGTGAAACTTCTGATTGACTTTTTTTAGCTATTTCTTCGCCCAGAATAATTTGTAAATATCAGGTAATCAAACAACAGAAGCAAATTTGACGTTTCACGATTTTAAGAGAGTTGCTTAAGAGAGTTGTTTAAGGGTGTTGTTTAAGTTAGAGCTGATTTGAAAATTAGTGGGACACGTGATGAATTTTATGGATCATCTGCAAAATTTCAATAATTATTTTTCGGTAGTAACGGTTTAGTTTTTCGATTATATTATCGAAAAACTACGCTGTTAGAATCATCGGACCCATTCGGATTAGCGGATTACGGATCGAAGCACTAGGTGTCACCCATACATCCAATAATTATTTGGATAATCTTTTAAAAATCTCTTATTAAAATTTTATATGATACTACATATAGATTTGATTTTCATAGTGTATCGAACATCCCAATGCAGTATGGGAATTAACAGTTGTGGTTGGTTTCTATCACAATCTACTGTAAAATTTTGTTACAAAACTTACCGATTATTGTGGTGATTTACTGTAAAAAAAATTGCTGTACGGATGACCAGAATTGTATAGTATGGCAAAATTAATAAATCAATATGGTGTCAGTTATAATTTCGGTATTTAGATAATCAGAAGGGGTGTAAAATACCCGTATTCAATTCATTTCATGATGATCTGCTGTAACCTCTCAATATTTCGTTGATTCATGATTTACCGTAAAAAATTTTGTTGTGATTAACAATTGTTAATGAATTTGAATTGTAGTGACATTCTTGATCATAATTTTGCTCATCGCTATATTAGTCTTAACAGTTTGATCACGAGTTGTATAACCGCGTTAATGCATAATTACTTGATTATTAGCAAATTGTTCACATTTTGGATATAACCATGGTTTTATTGGTTGGTATATCAACATAAAACTACGGACTACAAGAATCGCCGAGAAAATTAGTGATTATCAGATAATCTGTGCGGTAAAAATTCCGAAAAATGAAAAAAAAAACTAGAAATCAATCATCTAAATCTTCGGTGGTAATTTTTCTCAATATTTGCTAATATTTTCGCCATTTTATATTGATCCTATGCTTTTCTTTTTATCTATTGTGGAACAATTGTTCTTGTTCTTCTTTTTGCACTTGCACTTATTCATGCACTTGTTCTTGAACTTGTTCTTGAACTTGAGACCATTATACAAAACGCTTTTTTCAAATTCGTGAATCATTTGATTGACTTTTTTTAGCTATTTTTTCGCCCAAATAGTTTGTAAATAAACGCTTTTTTTAAATTCGTGAATCATTTGATTGACTTTTTTTAGCTATTTTTTCGCCCAAATAGTTTGTAAATAATAGGTAATCAAACAACAGAAGAAATTTAGCAAATCCACGTTTCGGAATAGTGTCGATCAGAAGATAAATGTGACGAATTTAACCATTATTGGATTTTCAAATGTTGAAAATAAGACTTTTATGGATTTCGAAGATGTTTTTTTCTTATAAAAGGACATCAAATATCAATAGTCATTTTTCAATAAAAAGACATCTGAATTTAAAAAAAAAACCCCCCAAAATTCCTACCTACTTCGCAAGTCATGAAGAATTTTATATTCGCATCCATTTTATTTGCTATTCTTCTTACAGTAAATGCAGCTCGATTTCAACTTAACAAAAAAGCTATTACCTTTGGTCCTTGTGATTCTAAGGTTCCTGTTGACTTACTTGATGTAAAAATCGGAACTAACCCTCCAGAACCTGGAAAGAGCGAATCATTTGATGTATCTGGAAAATTGACTAAAAATGATATCACCAAAGGCAAAACTATTCTTTTAATTGAGTATATAAACGAATACGGAAACATATTAGTTCATTACTCTCAGAATTTTACCGATTCAATCAAGGCTGGTACCCCATTTAATATATCTGCATTTGACGTTCCCACTCCTGAATTGCTTGATTCATATGTACTTGGAGTTGCTGTTGGAGATCCATCTGATAATCCAAACAAGCCAGCACCTTTTTTTGGTTGTGCATTAGCATTATTTTTTGGTTGAAGTTCTGAAAATCTAAAATTTTTGATATTTATAAACTAATTTAGTTTTCTCTTGGTTTTCTTTTATATAAAACTTATTTAATCAGGCTCATCTTTAATATTAAAAAAATAACTTATATAATCTTTAATATTTTTTATATTAATTTTTTTAAAAGAGAAATTTAGTTCTTTATTAATAAATTTGATCATTTTTTAAAAAACAAATTAATCAAATTACAATTACTTAATTTTTTATGCCTTTATGCAAATTAGAGCATAATAATTAGTATAATATAGAAGGCAAATATAGAATTAAATTTGACTAGTAATAATTAAACAACGGCTATGTGGTAAATATAAATGCAGACATTTAACGACGTAAAGACGTATAATTACATCCAGTTACGTCACCACATCAAAATTGCCATAACGGTGTAGGTCGTAACAACTGTCATTTGTCAACCTATTTTTAGTAGTTACGTCAATACATAAACGACGAAGGTCATAACTACTGCCATTTGTTGTAACCTTATTTCAGTAGTTATTGTCAATATAGAAAGCTACGGCATTGTGGAGGTTAAAGTTATAGGAATACGGTTATACAAAAAGTTACGGCTTTATGAACGTTATATATGCAGACATTTGAAGATGTAAAATTACGTCTAATTACTATGTCATCAAAAGTGTTATAATTGTAGAACGTATTATACCAGGAACGTAGTACGAAGTACGAAGTGTATGGTTAACAGGCAACTATCTGTGTGCGAAATCTTGAATCTTATTTGATGGCGTATTCAAATCGATCATTTGATGCGCATTAACATCACGTGTATAAACAAGTATACTGTGTACTGGGTTTATGTCATATGAAAGTTTTATGTGTAATTCATTCAAGTTGACTGCAAAGTCAACAGATCGAACTGGGAGCTAAGCAGGGAGGCCCCGGCGTGGCGACAATCACAGGTAAACCAAGATGCCAGCGGAAAAAAACCGGTTCAATCACTATCCAATTTGAGGAAGGCGCAGGGGGAAGATAAGTGATTAATCAATTTACCTAATTTGGACGTTTCACATGAAAATTGATATAACAAAGATTTATTGTAGGTATAAACGCGCAGACATCAGGATAGACTATGGCGGCCCAGAAAGAAAGCAAATTCGCATGTTATATCAATTTCAAAAAAAAAAACTAGTGAAGTGAATCTGGTTCAGCATTTCAGCAACATGGCTAGCAGTTTCAGAAATATGCTAGATAATATACGAATAGTTTCACGTGAATCTAGAATAGATACACGGTTACGTATGCCATCTTCTATAATTGATCCCAAAACATTACTTAGCTCACAAAATTAGTTGGATTCCTAAAAGAATTCGAGCAATTAAAGTATATAGAATATAAAGCGTATGGAATCTCAAAATACATTACTAAGGGATATAAGATAGTATTCGATGAGTTTATTCTTAAAGATATCATGATTGACTAGGCAGAAGTCGTTACCGAGCAAACACCTCAACAGCATGGTGCCAAACACGTGACACTCAAAAAAAAAAGAAAACAGTTCAAGAATGAACTAGTGGAAATAAACAAATTGATGAATGTATCAAAGAACTTCAACCAAAAGCTACTGAAAATGATAATATGACCGAATGGATTCCATTTAATAGATTTGACAGCATTTAAAGAATTAATAGATACGAATTTGGGTCAATATTTTCTTTGCAAAACGGCGAGATGATATATGAATAATTCCAAATGACACACAGTCACGTATATCATTATATAGGATTCATCTTAAAACATTACCTAGTTTTGTTAGATTTAAAAAAAAAAAAAAGAGAAAAGAAAAGAATTCAAAGGCTATACGCAATCAACAAATAGAAAATATAAAGTGTTGAATGACTCAGAACATGGCTACTAACGGATATATGCTAGTATATGATGAATTTTATTAGAAATACGAAACTTGCTACGATTATAGATGCTTGACGCAGCTTATGAAGAATGACGAAACCTTGACGCAACCTGACGAAACCATAAGTAGCGTCATTGACGCATGACGCATGACGCAGCTTAACCATTATGTTTTAAGGTCACGTGAGTAGTTGCGTCAGGCATCATTAGTTACGATATATACTCCAAAAGCCTGACGTCAAGCTTGTGATCTTAAAACAATTGGATGGGACAGTGGAAATGAAGAAATAGATGATTGCATCAAAGAATTTTAGCTTAATGCCACTAAATATAAAGAGGTAATCGAATGGATTCATTTGAACAAATTAAATAAAGTCAAAATAATTAGTGAATTCAGAAGCTTTAGCAATTTGGTTAGAAGGTATAAAAAAAAAAAAATAGTTACAGATATATTTGAGGAATATTTGCATTCACATGCACTACCGCACAGAGCAGTCCTTAAAACATCACCTAGTTCCAGAGTCTGCAAGATTTTTCGAAACTCAAGACTCAACCACAAACGAATACATGATAGTATTCAATAAATTTTATTCCAAGAGAAATATAAAGCATGGAAAATGTAGAAATTGTGATCGATATAAACACATCATCAGATTGGTGCCAAACACGTGATCCATAGACAAGCGGAAATATAAATTAAACGATGTATTAAAGAATATGAAGGCATAATGGAATGGACTCCTCGTTACGAATCAAATATTATTAAATGATCGCCGCACTTAAAAACTGTCTGGATAACAAAAGTATTTTTAAAGAAAATTTTAAAGTTATACGTAACTTAGGTCAGGGTGTAGAAAACTTGAAGCGTATAGATTAATTCGGAACATAAATGATGAATATTTAATAGTATTTCAATATACAAATATGGGGAGCCTTAGTAGCTATTGGGCGTTAAATTTTAAAGAATTAATCAGAAAAGCAAATTGAACCTGCGTTTGGATACGTCAGAAATTTAATAAAATATTATAAAGCGAAATTAAGTTCACTAGATTTTTTTTATAATGCCAACATATTACAACATCAAAACGCTAAAAAAGATGTAATGCTCTATATTGCAGATTTACCATATATTATGCTTGCATGATCTCCAAGAATTCCACAGACACACAAATCACTGCTAAACGAACAAGCAGCAACAATCCTCGGGGTCCAAGCCCAGGGTTCAAACATATAATAAGATAAAAAAAAAAAAAAACGGTATCAAAATCTGGAAAAAGAAAAATGGGTGAATATAAACAGGACGGATTTTATGGCCTATATCCAAAGAAAAATTTACAGAATTCATCAAGTACCTACAATAAGTCGAACTACGGATACCTATTCACGCTATGGCATCATCACACAATGAATCACATGGATTGGAACAATACTCGCCACGATCCAGTAATTAAGTAACGGCGGAGAACCATCAAACTCAACCATGCATTCAAACTTGCCCTGCAGAAAGAACATATAACAAGAACACATCTAAAAAAAAAAAAAAAAACGGAATTCGAGCAAAGTAGTAGACTTACTGTTCATGGTAGTAGCACTCGTTGCATTCTAGGAGCTAGACTGGTCGGTGGAGCTTCTGCCCAAGTTCCAAAGGAAGCAAATAAAATACCATCAGCGCAAACCTTAAGGTTCATAAATATTAGGGAGGATCCTACACACCAATACAGTTACCAAGGGAAAATTCACAAAACAACTGAGCACTCAATGCTAATCATCAATGCAACCAAGAATAAAACATGCCCGACGCATGTGCCAAAGCATATGCTATCCGTAGGACTGATCTGACGTTATTTATATAGGCTAATTGCAGCCTAGTGACTAAGTACTGGTTCAAAAAAAAAAAAAAAAACAAAACTAAACTAATATCACTCCTTCCCGGGGACAATCATAGCAGAACACAGCTTTCAGGCTGGCAATACCACAGAATTGGCAATACCGGGTGTGGAACTGACACCCATTCAAAGATTGGCAGATAGCCTTCGGATACATTTTTATAGATATATCCGACCACATCCAGCTACAGTAGCCGCCATACTAAACAAAGCATATTTTGACTAAACCGGACATTAAGTACTTCTGTATTTGGATCGATCAGTATCGGAATATACACACAAAAGAAAAAAAAAGTGACAACAATAGAAAAAAAATAAAAGGAATTTAATAACTAATAATAATAATAATAACAAAATGGCAGAATTCATATTTCATTTTGGAAGACCACTGAATCCTGCCATTTTGCAACCATTTATGTCTATAGCCAGCCTGCATTACGCAGGTGGGAAACCACTGGCTAATCTAAGCATCAATCTCAAGCAGCAACAGCTTGACTGCAAACTCAGGGTCGACAGCCAGCCCGCGTATGCGGGTGGGAAACCACCGGCTGACCCTACAAATAGCTAGATCAATTATACATCAAATGCACTGATGTATGCTGTATATCACACATAATAAAGTTCAGTATCCAGCATTTTATGCTGGTGTGCTTCCAAATAAGTATGGTTCACAAGCGTGCGATTCTGTTCATTTTGATAAACTTGTGGCTGTGCGCATCTTCTACATTCTAGCACGAGCCTCTATACCTGTTGTGCTTGCTACTTATGGTAATCAATTCGAGGATATAGTATGATTTTCGCTACTTTCTGAAGAATATTTGATCTGCATGAATGTTGTAATCTATACTATAAATATTTATTTTTTTCGCTTGCTATAATTAATTTATATATACCAGGAGCGTAATATGAAGTGCGAAGTGCATGGTTTACAGACAACTGTCTGTACCATAGTTTGTTAAACTTCTAATATATGTGTAATTTGTCATGTCAAGAAGTTTTCTTAATGCATTAATCGATTTACTTACTGAGATTCCTGAAAATAAACTAATCTCTTTGTTATGACCAAAAAAACCCAAAAATTTCTTTTATTCAAAAATATGCTACACTATGATCGATAATGTTACTACATAGTAAAGTCCAAATTTTACTATATAAATCAATTATAATTGCCTAAGTAAACCTATTTAGGAGATCAAACCACATATATTTTATATTCTTTTATTCAAATTGAAGAAGCCTTATTATTTGACTTTTAATTTTTGCATTTCACAAAAAAAATTAGAATTTTTTTAAAAAATATATTCAATGAATGTAAAAATTTAAAGTTAGATAATAAAAAATTCTCAATTTTTAAAAAAAATTTCAAAATCTAAGGTAATGGAACCTATTCCTAGAAATGATCCTATTGTTAGAAATCTTTTATTTTTTGTCACAATGCACTATAAACACAAATTTTTCAAACAAGTCATGTGAATACAAATATATAAGTTATAATATATCATATTGCATAAAATTAACTATTTGTATAACCATAAAACCATATTATTACTCTAGTAACTTTTGAAGCAATTACAAAAGACATATAGGCTGATTTACAAATTTGATAATAAGTTTTGATCTACTAATCTGTTTTAGATAATTTTGCTACCAAAATGTTCATCTCAATGAGACGATTTTAACAAGCCCAAAATTGTTAAAATCTGATTACAGGATCCCAAGAATGTCACTATTTATTAGTAAATTTTAAATTACTATGTAAATATATTTGATACCAAATAACTTTTGGTTTACTAATCCATTTTGGATGATTTTACTATCAAAATGCTTGTCTTATCAAGACAAGCATTTTGATAGTAAAATTATCCAAAATGGATTAGTAGAACAAAAATTATTTGGTATCAAAGATATTTACATAGTAATTTAAAATTTACTAATAAAATAGTACAAAATTGTGATAATCTTTGGGATCCTGTGATCAGATTTTAACAATTTTGGGCTTGTTAGAATTATCTCATTAGACAAACATTTTGGTAGCAAACTTATCTAAAACAAATCAGTAGATCAAAACTTATTATCAAAATTTGTAAATAAGCTTATATAAAATACAAGATAAAGTACAGTACAATCTCACTAAATGCATGCTGTGGGCCTACAAAAACTATGCATTTAGAGAGATATGCATTTAGAGAAGTAAAATCTATAAGTAAACATATGAGTTAGAACAAGCCAAGCTATGCATTTAGAGAGGTTATGCCTTTTAGAGAGGTCTGATTATAAATATTATACAACAAAAACTTTAAGAAATAAGAGCAAAAAAAGAACAAAGAGCAGCAAAAAAAAACAAAAAAGAAAAACAAACCATAAAAAATAATAATATAAAAAAAAATTATAAATTTCTAAATTTTTTTTAGAATAGTTATATTAGATTTCTAGAAATAGGAGCCAATGGTCAAATTTAAACCAAATTTTACAAAGTTTAAGCCAATTAGAAAAAATAATTTTTATATATGAATATAATACAATTTATATATTATTAAATAATAAATAGATAATAAATTTTGGAAATTGATATTTCCACACCCTTTTTTGATAATGCCACACCCATGTAGATCGTTTTAGTTTTTTTAATTTTTTTGAAATTTAATTGAAGTTATCTTCACACCCATTTGACCAAATTTGATCAACTTTTTTTTTTTTTTTTAATTGTAGAAAGCAGTAGAATTAAAATAAAAAAAAAGTTGATCGAATTTGATTAGAGGGTGTTAAGATATCTTCAATCAAATTTTGTAAAATTCTAAAATGTCTATCAAATAAGCTGCAGCAAAAAATTGTTTACAATCTTTGATCGAAGATATCTTGATACCCAACTGACCAAATTTGATCAACTTTTTTTTATTTTAATTGTAGAAAGCAGTAGAATTAAAATAAAAAAGGTTAATCGAATTATGTTAGAAAGGTGTCAAGATATCTTCGATCAAAGTTTGTATAATTCTAAAATGTCTATCAAATATAAACCGCGGCAAAAAATTGTTTACAATCTTTGATCGAAGATATCTTGACACCTAACTGACCAAATTCGATCAACTTTTTTTTGTTTTAATTGTAGAAAGCAGTAGAATTAAAATAAAAAAGGTTAATCGAATTATGTTAGAAAGGTGTCAAGATATCTTCGATCAAAGTTTGTATAATTCTAAAATGTCTATCAAATATAAACCGCGGCAAAAAATTGTTTACAATCTTTGATCGAAGATATCTTGACACTCACCTAACCAAATTCGATCAACTTTTTTTTGTTTTAATTGTAGAAAGCAGTTGAATTAAAATAAAAAGTTGATCGAGTTTAATTAGAAGAGTGTCAAGATATCTTCGATCAAAGTTTTTAAAATTCTAAAACAATCTTTGAATGAAGATATCTTGGCACCCACCTGACCAAATTCGATCAACTTTTTTTTGCTTTAATTGTAAAAAGCAGTAGAATTAAAATAAAAAAAGTTGATCAAATTTAATTAGAAGGGTGTAAAGATATCTTCAACCAAATTTGTAAAATTCTAAAACGTCTATCAAATATAAACCGCGGCAAAAAATTGTTTACAATCTTTGATCAATGATCCCTTGACACCCTTCTAATCAAATTTGATCAACTTTTTTTTATTTTAATTACACTGCTAACTACAATTAAAACAAAAAAAAAGTTGATCGAAAATGGTCAAGTGAGTGTCAAGATATCTTTGATCAAAGATTGTAAACAATTTTTGCTGCAGCTTATATTTGATAGACATTTTAGAATTGCAAAATTTGGCCAAAGATTTCATGACATCCTTCTAATTAATTTGATAAACTTTTTTTATTTTAATCCTACTGCTTTCTACAATTAAAACAAAAAAAGTTGATCGAATTTGGTCAGGAGGGTGTCAAGATATCTTCAATCAAAGTTTAAAAAAAAAATTAGAAAAAATCAAAATGATCTACATGGGTGTGGCATTATCAAAAAAGGGTGTGAAAATATCAATTCCCTAAATTTTAAAATTTTATATATAAAATTTTATAAAAATATATTAACATTTAAAAAAATTTTAGATGTAACAGAAAAAATTTTCTAGGAATAGATGCCATTACCTTTCACAATTGTTCTTCTGAATAAGGTTACTTAATTGACAATTCACGATTAAAGGAGAATTTTAACCGGGGGAGATTTTTATAATAAAACATAATAAAATATGTTAATACAGAAATCATGATTGCTATAGTTTTATAAAATTTTTTGAATTTTAATTGCTTGTAACTTTTTATTTACCTAACTAATTTTATGATCTAGCTATTATTAGAATCACAAAAACTAACTACAACTTTTATTAAAAGTCTACAGGATGTTAACTTAATAAAAAATTAACTTTACATAGTTAGGAATGCTGATTTTTGTATTTTATATGTAATTTATATTAAGTGTTATGTATTTTATTAATACAAATTCTCCTTCTTTCGCAAATTATCAATTAAGTGGTTATAATTGATTTATATAGTAAAGTTTAGACTTCACTATGTAGCAAATACTTGCAATTGCTAAAAACCAATTTTATCTGAAAATAAACTTCTCCTGATTTTTTGCATACTTTTTGTCCAAAAAAAATAGCTCACTTTTGGGAATCTAAAGTAGTAAGGCTTGGGCTTTTGTATATAATGATGTAATTATATAATAGTATATTTACTAATAAAAAATTTCAAAAAGCTTCTAAGCTATTGTAATTATATAAAAGTATTGTATCATATATATATAATTAAATTTTGTATGATTATATAGAGGTTATGACTATATAGGTGACTGTAGAGGAGGACAACTGTAATAATAATCAACGAAAGATAAAGTAATCTATGTGACTTCCAAATTCTGGTTCTTCTTTTTCAGAATTTATTACGAACCAATAGAACACAAAAACGTGTCTTTTTATTTGTGACGAAGATTTTTAGCGTAGGTAATAATTCGTCGACATTGGTAATGATTTTGAAGATCTATTACGATAATGATAAGTAAAAAGAGTGAAGTACTTGAACAATTATCATTTTTCTAATCAATCAATAAAAAAAGTTAGTCCAATAAGCGCTACTCTGAAAAAAGGGCGTTTAGGCCTTTATGTTATTAGAATGATAAAACCCTTGATCGGTTAAACGAACTTTCGCTAGTTAAACTTTTCTTTCTGACGTATTGAACTATCATCACATGCTTTATTCATTGGAATGAAATTGAATAATTTTGAACGCATTTGTCCATCTTTCTCGACCCTATTTCCACACATTTCATAAACATAATTAATTCAGCAGATTTTTGGAAATATTTTTAAAGACTTTTCTCATTAAACGATCTAGTCGCATGAACAACAAATTTCTGATACTATTCATTATTATCTCAATTCTGAATCCATAAAATAATGTTATCCAGAAAACTCATATGAATTAGTTTTTCTTGTTATTTTTTCATGCGTTACGATGTTTACATGTTTATTTAAATTATTAAAACTCAGCCGACAGCTCCCTACGAATCATGATCATAAATTGCCGGATAACACCAATACTGGGAAAATACATTAATTTGGCAAATGATTGGTTACACGTGCCGCAGGGCGGCACGTGATCATTTGCAAATTACCATTATTCTAATTTTTGCCCAATTTTGTATACATAGCTAACAGAAATGCTTGTTTTTTGCATACGGTAAAAATAATATCATTCATCTTAATGTCAATTTTATTGGCATGTCTTAATTTGTGGATTTCTGATGTTACTTGAAGGCATTCAAATCAACTTTCGCGACTTCAATTTCATTTTGATAAAATTAGAGATCAACTATATATTAAATCTTCAACAGCATAATCCATCTCGGCAGATTTCGGTTCTATTGAGAAAACAATTCAAAAATAAATAACATCCTAAACCTAACGAAATTATATCCAATCAAATACTTATTCAAGAAGCAATAAATCTTCAAAGCACAGAGATAATATCAGTTTCTATAGGTAACTGCAAAAGTTGTATAATAGTAAAAAAATGTAAATATTTAAAGTCAAAATAAAATATATAAGCCGTTATTATAATGTTTAAATTAAGTGTAAATATATATGCAATTATATTCATTTTTTTTCTAAATGTGATTTATCAGTTATTGTTACAACTTAGAACAAACTAATATAAAATAAAGAGTAATGCATATATGCAATTATATTCTTTTCCTTTGAATGTAATTTTTTGTCGTGACTGATGCCGAAATTTGAAGTCTCGATTTGAAAATACAAGCCCTGCTAAAATCTTTAATTATCACTTCTAGTCCTAAAACATAACCTAATCCTACAAAGAACACCCAAAAAATTCTTTTTTCAAAATAAGTTCAAATTTTATCAGATATTTATTTTTATTAATAAAATATGAATATTAAAATTGAGGCTAATTGTAGTTAAAAATATTTACTATTATTATCTGTTATAACGTAACGTTTAAACATGTTATTATCGAACCATGCGTCAGTTTTCAACTCACGCATCTCCAATTACAACCTACGTGTCTTCGTCATCTGTTAATCAGCCAGCGTTTGAGGTGCGCCAATGCAAGAATGCATGTGAGACACAGCATAGTCATCCATTCCAAGTTTTGTGGGACAATGTCTCGCAACTACTTAATAGAAATTACTCGAAAGATAAAATCTTTGTAGACTACTAAACTATCAAATGATTTATATATTTTTCTTTTTATAATAACCATGAAATGGGTCGTTATGATTTAGTCAAGACTGTCAAAAGACAAAAAACCATATAAAAGTAAAATAAAAAAACAAGACTGATGATCTAAATCATAACGGCTTAAAAAATTAACTGCAAACCTATTTACAACCTTAGTTTAAATTTAATTGTTTTAACATGTTAATTGCCCTCTCAGAATTATTTTTCGCGGCCAACTTTAAATATTCTAATCCTATCTCTTTATCTTGTTTTGTTCTAAGTTTTCCGTTCATATAGATATCTCCTAAATAAAACATTGCATCAGTGTTCATATTATCGGCAGCTAATTTAAGATAATGTACAATTTCATTGCAATTTTTCTTTTTTGTAGCTTCATCATCAGTACTTTTAAGACTATGAAGTTGCATAACTGCATACCGATACTGTGATTCAGGATGATTATCATCAGCAGCTTCTTTGAACAATTTTTTAGCCTGACTTAAATCCTTTTCCACAACGTAACCATTGTAATAATAATATCCTTGCCAATATTTTGCTAATGGATCACCAAGATTAGCATGTTGTTTGAAGCAATCCCACGCACTCTTGTGATCTTTATTTTTATGATACTCTATTCCTTTTGTAAGGGGCACTAAAAAGTCACTTGGATCATTAAAGTCAATAATATCAAAGTCATCATCAAATTTTGGCAAAGAACTTGATGTATCTGTTATTGTTTGTTTTGATTCTTTTTTTCCATCAAAATCATAAGTTTTATCATTTAAAAGTAATGGTAAATTAGGAGGAATAGGATATTTTACAGACATATCATCAAGAATTGTATTTAATTTCATAATATCTATTCTTTGATTTGGTTCATGACGCCATGCTATTCATTAAGAAAATTAGTATTACGAATAAATTAAAAAATTTTTACAAGAATTTTAATTACTAAACTAAATATAATTACCTTCACTAATGATTTTAATAAATTCTAATTGAATCTCTTTATCAATAGGGTCTATAAATTTTCCTACGCAAAGATCTTCTCGTTTACCACTTAAAATATGCTCAGATACTTTTTTTACAAGATCATTATCCCAACCACGAGAACTATAAGGATATCTTTCATAACATAGTTCCCAAATGAGCATTCCAAAACTAATTGCAGAAAATTATAATTAAAAAAAGGTGAATATAAATAAAAAAAAAAAAAAAAAATACAATATAATAATAATAATAATTAAAGTATTGAAACCTGAATAATTCGCAAAAAAGTGTATAACCTTTTTTAGATGCTTTTGTATATTTTTCGATTTGTTCAGGAGCCATCCAACGAATATGTTTTATTAAGTCTGAAAGATTTGAAGTATTAGCATTTACCGCACGTGAATATTTGAAATTTCCAAGTTTTACATCCAAATTTTGAGTTACCTATAATTTAATACGTTAATAGTTGTCGTTTATTACATAACAGATAATAAAAATATATTAAATAATAATAAATACAAACTATAATTTACTTACAAAAATATTATCGCATCTAAGATCGTGATGAAAAATATTCGCCCAACGTAAAAATATAATACCACGACAAATATCTCGAGTGATTTGTATCTTTCTAGTCCAAGGAATATCGAATTTGTCATAAAGTTCTGTCAAAGTCCCATGATAAGCCCATTCAAAAACCATAACTTCACGATTGCCATCACCCGTATCAGCACGTGATAGACCATAAAAATGAAGAATGTAAGGTGATTTACTTAATTTTCCAAGAATTGCCAATTCAGTTTGATATTGACTAGAGTCTTTAATAGGTTTGCATGCAACATCAGCCACGTGGTTAATAACTTTCCTAAAGACTTGACCACGAATATCATTTTTAATTCGAGATACAGGATCATATAAGTCAGCAGGATTAATCTCCTTCGCATGAACATCTGATTTTGTATGTAAAAGTTCTATACTATTCATAATCGTATTCACGTTCTCATACATTGAAGTAACTTTATCATCAACCGAAGTAACTTTATCATCAAGTTTCTCGAGATTCTGAAATAAATAAATGTAAAAAAAAAAAAAAGAGGAAAAAATTTAAAAATAAGCATAATAATAATAAATATATATAGATAACAAAATTCTGCTAACTTTTTCAACATTATCTAGGGCTTTATCGACTTTTTTTGCTTCTTCTTCTCTCTCACTTTTGTTAGCAACATCGATAGCAAAATGTAGATCAGCCATGCATGTATCAAAGTCTTCCGTTAATTGCATATATTTATTCTTTACTTCTGCTGCATTGAGATATTTTTTATAACCTTTAAGTTTTGATACATTCTTAACAAAATCTCTAATCTTTATCAAAACGTTTTCAAAACTTTTAAAAGCAAAATAATAAGACTGTTCGCGCAATTTTTTTTCATTAATTGAGTCTTTTATAATTGAATCTACAGAGCATTCAGCCTTTATTACTCGATTCTTCATAATTAAACAAATTTCACTATTAAATTCGGCATCTTCATAAATTTGATAAATTTCCTTAACCAAGCTTTTTACCGCTGTTATTATAGGAATATAAACGGCTACAATATCAACAGCACTGCTAACACTGCTAAGAGCGACATTTGAAACAGAAGACATGATTAAAATTTTATATAAAAGCTCAATGAACTTCTTATATACTGTATACGTATACTGTATATCCGATAAACAAAGGATTTATTTATATATGGAAATGGGCTGAAACGCATGGATGTAGAACTTAGCACATAAGTAGTACATTTGTAACACTTATTATTACATAAAGATAGTTGCATGCCATGCTGTGTCAAATGATCTCAAATGTGAGTTGAATGGTTGAATTGTTGAATGATAATTACTTTAACTAAAAAAATATCAAAATTACAGTATTGAATGAGTTATATCATTATATCATAATATATCATTATATCATTATCATTGGAATAATTCATAAAAATTATATAAAAATATAATAAATCCAAAACACTATCTTTCAAAATATAGTAATCTTAGTAATCTAATTTTTTTTTTTTAGAATAAAGTTCTATTGTTCTCGTCATTTTTGATTTATGTTGCTTCAAATTAACATGTATCATTTGCAAAGTAAAAATATAACATATGTTTTTCTTAATTGGTATAAACCCATAAAATAAAAATAAAACAAAAATTTATCAACAAATTTTGTATTGACCCGTAATACAGTAATATATCCACTTTTTTTGTACATAATTAATTGTTTTTTCTACAAGAAACAAGCTTTGGTATTGCAGTTAGTCTTTTAGTAATGGCTACTTGTAGAACAATTGGTTATTAGTTAAAAGATACATTCGTTTCATTAAACTTTTCAGCAATGCACTATTTTGGAGGTATGAATAACCCAATATTTGAAAGCTTAGATTATGTGAAACGATAGTATTGTTTTTTAGTAAGTTGAAACGTTCATTGTAACGATTTATATCCATTTAAACAGCTTATATTTTTTTCTTTTAACTAATGTAAGTTCTAATAATCGCTTAAAGGATTCTTGTGAGTTAATTTTCAATTGTTGAAAATCAAGAAACAACATAAACCAATTTAGAACTAACAATTTCTAAAATGACGCGAAACATCATTACCATCAAATTTTGTCTTTTTGATTTTGCACCAAAGCCGAAACCCACAATCCTTAAATTTAAATTCTTATCGACTAAAATATTTTCAGGTAGTAAGTAAAGTAGTACGGTACGGTACCGCAAGTTAGTACGGACGTATATAAATTTTAATAGTACGTACGCTTATTTAATATAAATTTTTTCGTACAAGTACACTTGAATATTTTTTGCGTACATACTTTTTTTTTTTACCATAACAAACAAAATATATTTAATGTTAAAATAATTGTTACCGCATTTTTAGCATTTATAAAAGTTACTTTAGCATTAATGCTATAAAGCAAATTTATATTTCATTACCGCTACAAAGCAAATTTATATTTCATTATTGCTGTAAAGCAAATTTACATTTTGCAAATATGATACAAAATAACCCAATTATTATCAAACAACTATATGCTTAAATTAAATCTAAACCAAACCCAGATTGATTTTTAGCTGTTGATTTTGTAATTCGAGAGCTTCTACTTCTGCCGTTTCCTTTCTAAGCTTTAGTTGACGTTCCAATAATGACATTTTTCTTTCTTGCAGTTCAATGTTTGTTGATATATCATCCATTCTAATTTCACTGGCTTCATCCGTGTCAGATTTAATTTCTACTATAGTTTCATCTGCAATTTGATTATTAGTATTATAACGTGATTTTTTTCGTGTGGTATTAGTGGGTGATAATTTTCTCTTGCGTGATTTTTTTGTTTCGGATTTATAGTTTTTAAGTCTTGTAACTATAAATAAAAAATTAAATTATTTCATATATAAATTATATAAAAAAATAATAATGCATATTTACCTTTACGATTTGACTCAATTTGTTGTCGTTTAACTTGGCTTTTATCACGTCGTGAATAGGGTATACCTGAATTATCATGAGTGTCTTTAATTTTTAATAGTCTTTCATCATACCGTTTTCCACTAAAAGATTAAATTAATAATATAATACATAATAAGTAATTTAAATAATAATAAAATACAATAAGTAATTAAAATATACATAATACCATAAAATAGCTGACATTAATTTTAGTTGCTTTCCTTCTTTGTTAATTAAAGCATGGGCTGACTCTTCCATATTAGTGTTATTTCCGTATTTTCTCCAAATATGGCGTTCCATTTTTGACATATTGATATTTAAGGATGAAATAATCCAAGGTGTTTTATAATATTTTGCCCAATCTAATTTTTTTAAAAAATTAAGATTAAATTATTTAACTTAATAATAAATTAATTTATTTTTACCTTTTGTACCAGGTTCATTTGAACTTTCAATTTCATTTAAAATAGATTCGACCAATTCTTGAGAAGGCGCATTAATAATAGATTTTGCCAAATTATAAATTTCTTTTGAAAAATGCTTATTATATAGATTTCTAAATTGTAAATAAAAAATATTTTTATTTTATTTAATTAATAAATATAATATTTATTATATAGAGTATATTATAATAATTACAAACCGTTGAAAATGTACAACACATGACTTAAAAATATGCATCAAATGCATTTCCCAATCTTTTGTTGTATCTAATTCATATAATGCGAGACCCAATCCTTTTGCTTGCCCGCTATCTAAATCACCTAATATGCATTCCCAACCTTTTCTATGTATGTGATATATACATATAGTTTTATTAGTAAGTTCTTGAATTATATTAAATAAACTACTAAACAATTTTTTATAATCATTCGCAGATGAAACATTTGTATATATTCGACAAAAACTCATAACTAAAATTAATAGAAGTTATTAATAATATAAATATAATATTAATGATTAGATTATATATATATAAGATCAATATATTTACCTAATTTATGCTTTTCATCGTATGTGTTTATTTCAAATTCGTTGATTTCACCTTTAACACGTTTAAAAGATAAATCAATTTGGAAGCTTTTTAAATCAATTAACAATTCTGCTTGTTTTTTTGACATGCAGATAATTAAAATTAAATCGGTATTAAGCCACTCTAAACAAATAAAAATTTAAATAATTATACCTTATAAAATCAAAAAAATTAATAATAAATTAAACATACCAATACATTGAATATAATTTTTTAATTCTTGATGATTATTTTTAGCAGCATAAAAAATGCCAAATATTCCTTGACCGTAGGGATGCAAATTTTTGTAAGCTTTTGCGACAAGAATTCGCAATTTATCAACATTATTTAATGATTGATGAATATCTGAAAGCGCTTCTGATTTAAAAAATGCTTTTATTAAATTATCTAAAGAATTAATAATTTTAGAATAAAATTTTTAAATTAATAAAATATTAAATAAATAAGTAATTATATACGTGAGTGAATATTCCTTGAAGTAATCGTATCATTTTCACTAATTGCTTGATTAATTAATGCTTGGAGATTTGCTTTTATATCTGCAGGAATTTTTTCAGGAGGAGGTGGCGGATGATTGTGTGTCCCAACACATACTAATGCAATAAAGGGACAGGCTTTAAGATCTTTAGGTATAAATTTATAAAATTTTACTGGACATGTTTTTTGAACAATATCGCCACGATCAATATCTCCAGTAGAAAGATTATGAATATAATCTAAAAATAAATAAATATTATTTAAATACAGTAGAATATTAATTAATAATTAATGTAATTATAAAGCTAATTATTATATACCGCATTTTTTTCTTTTAGATGAACGATGTAATAAAGTTGTACAATGTGGAAGCTGTTCCTGAATCTAATAAAATTTAATAAATTATATTAATTAATAAATAATTAATTAATTTAAATATACAAACTATATATTACCTCAGCTCTTCCAAGAAACAAATTTCGAAGAAGAATAATATCTATACTTTCATAATCAATCTTTATATAACGATGCCATTTATCACCGATATTATATTTAGAACATCCGATAAACCACTGAAAAACATTTTGTGATAATTGTGACTTGCATAAAATTGGGTTCCCAGAGCATATAATTCCATTAATATCCTTAAACTTGCAAGAATTATTCTTAGCAGCTAAGTATTTTCTAAATTTATAAAGTAATATTAAATTTAAAATTTTATTTAATTAACAAACTTTATAACTTACATATATGTGTTAGTTTTCCTTATATCAACATCCTGATTTTCAGTAATTTTATTCCATAATGGAGACTCGACATCAACTTCATTATGTTCAATATTTATAAATGAAGGATCGGTAAAATGGCATACTTTAATTCCCATACAATCCCGCTCTTCTTTTCTTACTGGAATATTTCCGAAATAAGGTGAGCTTTTAATTGAATGAACACCACCACCACCCATCGAATATTGTATCTAAATAAGATTAATATATAATTATTAATTATTATTATAATTAAATACCACAATATAGTAAAAAAAATATTACATTTTTCCATGCATGACTTGGATCTGTCCAATCTTCAATATGAAATATAGTTGCAATACCTTCTGGCGAAGTTGATGGATATTCTACTGGCACGCTTGAATGAATTATATTTTTTTTTTGAAAACGAGATGTAAAACATGCAATCTCAGGAAATTCATCATCCTCATTAAGTAATTCATCTAATTGTTCGGTATCAGTATCAGACAATTCCTAATAACAATAAATTTTATCCGTACCAATATTGTAATAAAATTAATTTTCTTTTGCTAGAAATGCAATAATATCGATAATAATTAAAAACCAGCTTTTTTTTTATTTATATACTTGTTCATATTCAGGGTTTACAAGATCATTTTGAAGTTCTTCGACATCAGATATATCAGAATCCATTTTTGATTAAATTAATAAAAAAAATCACGATCGAAAGAGGAAATTTTATTAAAAGATCTGTTACGATCAAAAAAGGAATTTTTACTCAAAAGAGGAATTTTTACTAAAAAGAGAATTTATTAATAAAATACATATATAACGATAATCAATCAATAATCAATTAATCAATACATAATGCATAATGTACGATGCATAAACTATGCAGTCATGCGTCCGTCTGAGTACAATAAAATCTTATTAATTTTTTTGAAAGTCCGTACTAACTTGCGTTACGGTACTGTACTACTTTACTATATACTCAATATTTTCAGTACAAATATCCGAAGTATAATATCATGATTATTTTTGCTTTATTTTCATTTATTTTCAGCTTTTTTACTGCATAATTATAAAAAAACCCCCAATTAAAAAACATAACATAATTAAATTAAATAGTTTGATTTAAAATTTGATTATCCTAAAATTGCCGTATTCTATTTGAAATTTTTGAAATTTCGAATACTTGCAACTTTTTTTTTTATAATATTTACCAAGAAATGATATTAAATAGATAAAAAGTAAAAAAAAAAAAAAAAAGTCTTTCTTTTTAAACTCTCGCCTTTATTAAGTCTAATAAATTATAATCAAATACGATTGGAATCGGTGTGATTTTTACAACTTGTGCATATGATGAATTTGTGACCGTATTGAAGCATTGAAGCCTTTTTTTTTTTCTAAAATTAAATAATGCATGATTAGATCAAGTATGCTAAAAGAAGATAAAGTAACATATATTCAAATAAAGTCTGTAATAAAGAAATCGACAAATGGATCTTAGGTAGCATGATACAGATACGTACATATTTTTCAAATCATTCAAGAAATTCCTACAAAATCAATTTTTAACTACTATATTTCAGTATTTAACGAAAAGATTTTATTATAATATCAAAGAGACCTAGAAGGTGATGTTAGAATCTCAGGCAGCTAAACGGCGAATTTAAAGTTTACCATATGTGCTTTTAGTATTGTATATGTGTACATAAACTCAAAATAAAATTTACATAGCAATGTTATGCAACCTAAGTTAGGTTAAGGCAAAAAAGTATAGTACAATTTAAGCAAGCAGATCATTTAATGCTGGTCATCTGATAGTCATCGGATTAGATCTAACGCCTGAAGTACTGTACAACATGTACATAGAATTTTAGAATCATAGCCGATTTAGTTTAAAAGTTCTTATAAATACGTACAACCCGAATATGAAGAAAATGTGCAAGTAATACAAAAAAAGGAGATCTGTAAGGTCACGGGCAACTAGAAAAACCAATAAGAACGAATGTACATGTACCTACAAATGGCAATGATCAGAGATTTGCTTCGAGTTTAAATATTAAACTGAAAAATTGAATCATGTATATATAACTAGAAAATCGCCACATTCTTTTTTCTATACATGATGCATAAATAAATGACTTCAAAGTATATAATTAATGCATTATTTATGTAATAGAACATAATCAAATCTGACAAATTAATTCTTCAATAATCTATGCTTTGGCTACTCATTATTATGAATTTATAATCACTATATGTTTCTATATGTTATTATCACAGTTTGCACAATTTGATCCTGTTTAAATTTTGTATTGTAAATAATAATCCATATCTAATATGTGAATTCATCTTAATTGCGATTAATAATTTATTCACTGAAATAGTAAAAATCAATAATTATAAAAACATTTAGATGAATATGGATAATATAACGTCTCTAGAAAGTATAGGATTTCCTTATATATGTACCTAATATACATTATGCATAGAATAAATGACTTCGAAGTGGGCTGGACAGGGTTGGACTATCCATGGAGCATCCATGGATTGGTCCACACAGGCTGGGCTTGGCCCAAAAAATTTGAATTCGAGTGAAATTGTCCAGATCCAAAAGTCCATAGATAGTCCAGATTTAATCTGATTGATCAAAATCGTCATTGTCTTTATCATTGACTCAAAATGAACTTAATTTAGTAAATAGGCTTTTTACAGTCTGTGCTATTTGGATCCATGCCATGGATTGTACTATGTGGTCATGCGCTTAGCTTGGATCTTTCCTATCTAATGTGGGCTGGATCTAGACTTTGAAATATTCAGCCCAACCCGGCCCATGCTGAAATTTACTTCAAAGTACATAATTATTTCGTATTCTGGCACTATTTATGTAATAGAATATAATATATAGTTATTTGGCATGTTGTAATGATAATATCGTGATCTGCATGATCATGATATTATTATTACACATGACAGATAACGGAAAGTATCTGGGTCAGAATTTGATCAGGAGATGGCTGGGCCCCGCAGGGCCCAGACATCTCCTGTTCAAATTCTGACCCAGATACGACAGTTATTGGTGCGTAGCGTCCAATAACGGTATTATCCGTCAGATTACGACGATCGGGCATAACATGAAGCGAGTAAATAAGTTTTAATTAAAAATATATAAAAATCGTATCATGTAAGCAAGAAATAGTGTAAGAATATTTAAAAAGGATTGCTAAGTTGTTTCGAATTATCCAATCGTAAAACTTTTTCAAGCGCTTCGCCCTATCTAAAGAATTTTACAATGTGAAACTATACTGTACATGCTTCGATTATTAGAGAATTTTAAAACTATGAAGTTTAAAATTAAAAAAAAACCGTGTTTCGGAAATATGTGGACACACCTTATTCGTGTATCAAATTTTGAAATCGGAAAATGAGATTACTATTTAACAAAATAAACAAACTTTTCAACGACGACAAAAATCATTATTAAAAATTTATCAGAAATGAAATAAAGTCGATACATCACTTATTTGAAAATAAATATGTTATCTATTTCTGTCAAAATTAGATTCCCGCACGTTAATTCTGTAATTTTGAAATCTCCTACTATCAGGAATTTACAAAACAAGTTTCTATTTTTAACTCATCGATCTATCTAGTGAATTTTAAAACATGAAATACTTTGATACCTCTAGAAAATTTTAAAATATAAGAAACTACTCGAACACTTCGATTTTTTCAAAATTTATTTAAAAGTACATAGCAAAGTACGTCGTAAAATACATACGTACGTATCTGGTATGTACAGTACATATCGATAAAATGAAATAAGCTACGTACGTATCAATTTTTGCCTAATAACCAAAATAAACTATCATTTTTTGCCGAATAACCAAAATAAACTTTTTTTCTGCCAAATAACCCGAATTATTTGGCAGCCCGATCATAGTAATCTGACGGATAATAAATATTATCTGACGAATTAACAAAATTGAACAATTAATACAGTATTCGCAAATAATCTATGCTCTGGCTATTCATCAATGTACCTGATGATGAAATAATAAACTCTATACGCTATTTATCATGGTTTGCAAACATTATTCTGTTTAAATATGTGTAAACCATAAACCATATGTAAATTCGCGAGTGTGCTTAATTATTATTCAAAACTCAATAATTATAAAAATATTTCGATGCATATAAATAATATAACATTTCTATTTCTAGTAGGCATAGATGCCATGATGGCTGGACTAATGTACCAAACGAAATAAAATATATATATAAACTGTACTGTATTTATATATATTTATATATTTCAGTATTTTGAAATTTCAAACTTTATGCAAGATGATAATGACTATTGTCATTAAAAACCATAAAAGAATCTCGTGTGGCATAATAACAATTGGTCATTATTAAGTATGCCTGAAATAGTGTTTCTGAAATGTGTGCAAATTTCCTGCAAGGTTAATACGATATGGAACTTTCAAATAAAATAAATATCTGTTTGTAAAAAAAGAAAAGAAAATTCTCTTATTTTTCCAAAACTGCATAAAAAACCTTTAGCAAAATTTTTCTTGAGTGGTTTAACTATATAATTAGTTAACATCCAGCATTAATATCATAGCTAACCCTAATGAACTTACATCACGTCATTACCAATCTTCAATATTCCATCATTAAATCTGAGCTACAACCCTGATTTCAGGCGTGCAATCTGCAATATGACCTAACACATTGATATGCTATCAAGAAGTTTCATAATTCTAACACTTAACATGCATATAAATATCCTGCTTCCCTCATAATGGAATTTATCAATATGTGACAAGCAATCCTAAAAAAATTCGTGATTATAAGGTTGTTGTTTATATAGATGGATTACTGGTAAAAGTTGCGCTTATGGTGAATTTAAACATGAATTGAAAAGTTTATTGCAGGATTGCAAGATAAGTTAGGATTTAAACGAGGAGAAGGGCTTTAGCAATATGTACACCTAATCAGGTACTAATAACTCCTTTATCAATTAAGCCATCAATTCTTTAATTTAATGTTATATTTATTTTGTTAAAGTTGATTACCTATGGTAATCTTGGAAATGATTACAGCGGTATTATATAATTTTCATTAAAATGAAATAAATCGTAAATTTTTTCAATTCTAAATATGTTTATGTATCTAATAGGAAGCAAAGTGACAACCGTTAATCCAATATTCAAAACGTCTGAATTATCGTATCAGCTAACTAATTCAGGTGCATTTTCTCTGATTGTACATCCTGAATTTATTTGAAGCAAGAATTCTCACTTCTAGAGTTTTGTTGTTTGACGATAAAGAAATAAAAGAATATAACCCTTATCGCTCTATTTTAATCGTTGATCGAGAATTGTGACGGTTTCTTATACTCTTGAGAAATAAAAACTAAACTGCTTATTTGCCTTGTAGTTCTGGAACAACCGGTAAGCAAAAAGGTGTCAAAATTCCTCATACAAAAATGATTGCTAATTTGGCACAATTAATCGGTGCTAATTGTAACTTTGGTCCACACAATAAACTTATGGGAGTTTTAGTAAATCATATAATGAAATCCTTTAAGATTATTCTAAGTATTTTTAATTGGTGCCTTAAATACTGAAATATATATGCATTAACTTGCATTCTTCATGGGATCTTAACCAGGGTGTCGAATAATTAATTGATTGCAATTAAATTATACTACAATTAAAGTAAGCTACAATTGTAATAAAAACAATTGTAAACCAATTAAATTGCGAATAATTGAAATTAATTGCAATTAATTGTCATTGCCGTTTGGGTGTGTTATTTCACCTAAAATTGCAATTAATTGACTCGTTGTGGCTGCGTCATCAATTAATTATTGATAATTGAATCCAAAAAATTGCACTAATTGCCCCACAATCAATTATTCGGTAGGCCTGATTGTAACTCATGTAAATTTTCAAAATTTGATGCTTCATCACTATGATATCACTTTGATCTAAGAATTATGTGTTAAGATTATTGGGTATTTCAAAATGCATGCAGTGGGCCTACAAAAAGCCATGCATTTAGAGAGGTAAAAATCTATATGTAGACATATGAGTTGGGACCAAGCCAAGCCATGCATTTAGAGAGGTTATGCATTTAAGAAGGTTGCATTTAGAGAGGCCTTAACTTCAGTAATAATGGCTTCAATAGTAAAATTATTCCTGAAAGAAAGAGAAGTATCAAATATAAAGAAAAAAAAGACCCCAAGATAAAAAACTTATTCAAAAACAATGATTCTAATAACTCTAGTAATGATAGCTTCAATGGTAAAATTATATCCAGAAAAAAAGAGAAGCATCAAATATATAAGAAAAAGACCCCAAGTACCTAAAATGATAATTCCAATAAGTAATGGCAGATCTAATAGTAAATTATACTAAAAGAAAATGAAGTATCAAATATATATAAAAAAAACCCCAAGACAAAAAACTTACCCAAAAATAGTAATTCCAGTAGCAATAGCTCCAACAGAGAAATTATATCTAAAAGAAAAAAAAGTATTTGTTAATATTGTAACAGTTAATTTGGGAGAGCTATAAAAAATATAGACAATAGTACCAATTTAAAGCTCTAACCATATATGAAGAAAGTGGTATAAAGAGTAAAAAGAATATATAAGCAAGTTAACTATGCACTTTAAGAAGGCTTAGTGAAAGGCAAATTACTAGATTACAGCAATAGAATAGAAACACAGATACTAATGATGCTAATATGGAGGTGATAGTTGATTAAATCAAAATTGATTAATTAAATCAATTTAATTTAAATAGATCAAATCAGGTGATGTTTATGCTGCTTTAATAAGAAGATCAAAAAAAAAGGTCTAGGATCTTTAGAAAAATTATTTAAATTAGATAAGGAATATCAAAGAAAGCAACTGACACTTATAATACTAAAAGAGATAGAATTTTGGTATAACTTTATCAACCTAAGAAACTTTATGATACGAAGTTCATAAAGAAATAGAATTATATGACTAAGAATTTAAAAACTTGCAATATAAATTTAAGTTATAATAATGAGTTATGAAGTTACAAGTCAATCCAGTCTGTTGAATTGAGTCTCGCAAGAATTATTAAAATTAAAGTCAAATTCAAAAGTTAAGTATTTTATTTATTATAAGAGTGGAATGACTGTTTTAAAAGCTTTATTATATATATGGAAAAATGGGTTCTACAATTTATATAGCTAGAGCACCATAAAATAATATCAATTTGGGAAAAAGAGAAAGGAATTAGCTCAAAAATCAAAATAAATAAATCTGTGAATGGAAACAGAAGGAAAAGATTATGTGATTCTCTGAAGAGAAGTAAAACAGTTCAGACAGAAGAATCAATACTTAGAGAAGCTAAAGAAAGAAATATTAAGAAGAGTTAGGAAACCATGATTGAAGAATTTATAAAGAATAGAAATCATCCATTTTGGTTTGGCCTGTGACAGGGCTAACAAAGTTGTCTGTCTCATTAGTGAGATAGTGCAACAGATTGCATCAAGGTGCTTATGAAGTATTTGGGTAATACTAAACCTGCTATAATATAGGAATAATAAATATAAATAATTAATTTAGTTATGTTATATATCAATCTATTTAATAAAGGTACTAATGAGACTATCAAAGGTTAAAAAAAAAAATAAAAAACTATTTTATTTATTATATATTGAATTTCAAATTATATATCAAACTTAATTTTCTTTATTGAATTTTGGAAGGTCTTAAATACATTTTCAAATCAGTCATGTATTTGTGGAATTTATATTATATACTAATGAATTCACAATTTTTACCACAAATTCACAACAGAGTTTATATAGAACAAGTGGCAGACCATTTTTGGGCTTGGAGCAGTCACATATTCATGACTACAGTCGTGTATTTGCAGCTTTTTAATTCTAAGCCACAAAGCCACATTTAATTTTTCCATTTTAGTATAGTTTCTTAAAATACTAATGAGTCATAAATTAATAATAACAACAACAGGTAAAAGAAACAAACAAAATAATAAAAAAATAAGATAATTCTATAGTATTAAACTTTATTCGTGACAATATATAAGAAAAAAGACCCCAAGATTAGAAATAAATTAGATGCAAATCAGTTACCTAATATGACATTCATAGGTCAAATGAAGCCATATCAGTAGGGTTCCACAATTTGATTTGATTCAATTTGATTTGATCAAATATTTGATCTCAAATCAAATTCAAATACAGAAATTTCAAATCAAATCAAATTCAAATTAACAAAATATTTGATTTGATTCGAAAATATTTAATAAAAATTACAAATATATTTGATTTGATTTGATCAAATCAAATTCAAATCAAGAGCTTTTTTGATTTGATCAAATTCCAATATACCTAATATTTGATTCAATTCGACTTTGAAAAACCCTACATATCAGAAACTGTATAGCTAGATAAAAATTAGAGATTTATCAGGTTTTGATATGTCCTGGTTTTTAATTTTAAATCAATCGCATATCGGGAACCTGATAGAACAGAACTCTAAACAATCTATGTGATGTCATATTTGAAAAATTGCTAATAAAGGGCCATTTTTTTTAAAAAAAGGTTATATATGAAAAGTAGGTATTGGGGAAAAGGTTATATTTGAAAACAGCTAAATGGCAAAATAGATTATTTAAAAGAATCCTAATAGGAGTAATTTTTATAAATCTTATATTTGAAATGTGCTAATAAAAAATCTGGGCGTGCAAAAATCGGAAAAATGCAAAAAATTAAAAAAATGCAAAAATTACATAAAAATTAATCAAAACAGTTTTTTTAAGTTTTTTCATACATTTTGTAGAATATATATTTATGATCTATGTTAGCTTATAGATCAAATGGGCATAAGAAATTTTGAACTTAGTTTTTTTTTATTTTTTTTAGTAAGAGTAAACCTGGTTTTTTTATTTTTTTTAGTAAGAGTAATTATGTTTTTTTTGTGAGTATAATTCTGGTTTTTTTTTTTAGTGAGCATAATTTTAGGGTTTTTTTTGTTTTTTTTTAGTAAGCTTACATGCTGTTTTTTTTTTTGTTTTTTTTTTTTAGAGATGTTGTATTTCAAAATAAGTTAGAGATAGATAAAAGTTCGATCTAATATTTGAATGTAGTTTATATATACCAAACCAAAAGTGCTAACCAAAAACATTTTTACTATGATGGTCAATTATAATCTCACATAGATTGTTTGGAGTCCTAATAGAACTATAAAGATAATCTTATTTTGGTCTGATAAAACTTATTTGTATCAGAAATAAATCAAATGCAAATCAGTTACCCAATATAACTCTTACTGGTCGAATTAAGCTATATTGGAAACTTTAAAGTAGGATAAAAATCAGTTTCATATTGGGTTCGATATGTATCCATTTTATTTTTAAATCAGTTACATATCGGATAACTAATATCGCTATGATTGTATTCTGAATATAAACTGTAAATCTTAAATTTTATCTGATATCAAAGAGAGAGTTTGATTTATCCTATATAAATACTAGTAAACCCAATATAAAAATAAAATTTAACTAAAAACATATACAGGCCAAATAAAGCCATATTGGGAACTATATAACCGGATAAAAATCATAGACATATCAGATACCTGACATGACTATGAACTGCTAAACCAAAGGTATATTGGGTTTAAATTAATAAAAAATCAGATAATCTGATATACTAGTCGAAATAAAGCATATCAGGCAAATATCAATATTTTTTAGTCCTGATATGACATCATTTCCAGGTTCAAATCAGAACTGATAGAGCTATTAGTAAAATATCAGATACTTGATAACTCTTATAATTTTACTAAACCTAGAAATGACATATTAATCAGTACTATATCGGGACTAAAAAACTATAAAATTTGTTCAATATGCCTTATTTCGAATAATTGGTGCGTATCTAGTATGTTGATGTGTTTGGTTGTACTTGCTAACAATAAAAAAGGTTTTGAATATAAGGTAAGTATTCATAATATATTACACGAGTTGCTAATAATGAAAAAGTTTTATATAAACAAGAATTTATCTATTATTGATTGGATTTAACAACAACTGAATCGAATACATCTAATACTTAAAGCAATGAATATTTGAGACTAAAAAGTATTGATTCAGCATCACACAAATCTGCAGGATTTGCATATAAGCAGTGTTCTGACCCGTCACAAAAATCCCAACTTGGGTCGCCCGCGAGTAGGTAATCTGGGTCACTTGGGTGAACACTAGGTAATAAAAAAAATTTTGCTACGGGTCACCCGGGTAATTACTAGATAATAGAAAAATTTTTGCTACAAGTGGGCAGCTAGTTCTAAATAAAAAAATAAATAAATAAATAAAAGTTTTCTACAGGTTATCTGTAGGTGGGTAGTTTAATTATAAAAAAAACTTGCTATGGGTTATCTGCAGGTGGGCAGTCTAATTATAAAAAAAAAATTTGCTATGGGTCACCCATGGGTGTGTAGTCTAATTCTAAAAAAAAAAAAAAAATACAAATTTGCTACAGGTCACCACGAGTGTACAGTCTAAATAGAATTTTTTATTCATCATATTTGTCATATCATGATACATTAAATTAAAAAAAGAAGTCAAGGAAAAATTAATTTTTGTTTGTTATATCACGGCATATTAAATTAAAAAAAAAATAAAGAAAATTGATTTTTTTTTGTCATGAGATAGTAATTATCAATTTGTCATAATGATAATCTAAATTAATATTGCTCAACTAATCTATTAAATTCGTTTGGAGCATGTTTTAATAATAAAAATCAAATGACCGCAAAAATTCATGTTAGAGTTAAACTGAGTTTCGGCAAGCAAGATAACATCTCTAATTATAACCAACCTATACGGGTCACCCATTGTGGGTGACCCATAGGTGACCTGCGGGTTGATCACTAGGGTGGGCCATAATTCAACTCGGGTTACCTGCTCACCCAGTGTGACCCAGATGATACTTACTTGGGTCAGAACACTACATATAAGCAGTGTTTAAAATTCAATGTTCTCATGGTTCTCAATGAATATTTGAATTTTTTTAAGAACATTAATATTTAGAAAAGGTTCTCTTATTTGATGGTTCAAAGAGAATATTTATAAAATTTTTATGTTCTAGATTTATTAATAATATCAATAAATTATATAAAATGTTCATCAATTTGATAATGTAATTTGATCATGACAAATTCTGCTTAAATATATATATGTATATACATATGTACATATGTATATACATATTATGTATAGCATATATATTTAAAGTTGCACAATATAGATAACAAATAAATATTAAGAAAATCATCTTTAAAGATTTTTAAAATAAAACATTCATTAATTGTGCAAGAGTATTATTATTGTATAAACTTAGATAGATGATTTGTGTCAAATGATATGCTAATACTAAGCAAAAAAAAGATACAAAGTATTTGTTAGTATAAAATTTAAATAGTTAAATAACAAAGTAATTTGATTCTAATTTATCACATTAACCAATAGTAGCATCAGTAAAATATTATAGAAAGTCTTGTTTTATTATAAGCAAATATGAAAAGCACTTGAAATTTAACAAAATTATTAGAAATTGAATTGTATAATATATTGTATTATGTTAAAAAAATATAAAGAATTATATACAAACTTTAAAAAATTATTAATAGATAAGTATGAACTTAGTATGTGAATTGTAAGTATAGAATATAAACATTTTTTAAAAATTAATATTCTATTTATTTAATATATAATGAACATTAAAAAGTTTTTGAGAACAATAAAATTTAAATTATGTTCTTTTAAGAATATAACTTTAGATTTGAATTTTAAACACTGCATATAAGTATCAAATTTTCTTTTTTTTTATCTGTTATTTTTTAATGTTATGACTTGTTAACAAACTTTCTAAACTTTCTAGCAAATGCCCAAAATATTAAATACATAGACCTTAAAGAGCGTTTTGCTTATTTTAAAGAAGCTAATTTTAGAAAACAATAAAGAATATGCAGACTTTTTAGAATATGATAAAAGAAAAACTAGCTGAAGACATTGACACTGTTGTATTATTTGGTTTTTGTCATTTTGTTGTTTGCTGACATAGCTACCTGGCATGAATTTCAGCATGTATTGCATCGTTGCTTGGTGTATTTACTGCTTTGTAGGTGTCACTATAGTATCGTCCTTTTTTGGAGCTGTCACTAATTGTACTATACTATAATTGGGTCGCCTATATAAAAAGTATTAGAATCTTTTCTCTATGCTACTTTGTTATTTTACTAATCAGGTTTTTTTATATATGTCATGTTATTGGGCTTTTGTTATTTTGGGCATAGTTACCTGTTACTTGGTGTGGATTTCGTCATATATTGGTATTGTCATTTAGTGTATTTTGCTGTTTCATAGGTATCTTTGTCAGTATTGTCTATATAGGTTATTTACTTATATTACCTTTTCTGGAGCCAGTAATTGTGTTACCTATATAAGTATTGGATTCTTCTTTTTTTTTCTAAATTGGCTTTATGTCGAGTTTTATTGGGTGTTTATTGTTTGTCGGCATAGTTGCTTAGTAATTTTGCCATTTTATAAATGTTATTATTTTTAACTGAGTTATTCTTTGTTGGTCATTTTATCAGTATTATTCTTTTCAAGCTATTGCTAATTGATACTATATTGTATTTGGCCTATTCACTAACCATTTTATTTTTGCGTTATATATGTTTTCGTCGTCTCATCATCCTGTTGTTTCCTATCCAGTGTGAATACTAGTATATTGTGTATTTCTACCATGTTGCCATTTTCTAGAGCTGTCATTAATTGGTATAATACTGTTTTAGTAGAACTGTCTATTAGTTTTTTTTATTATACTATTATTGTTCTTTCATTTAAAATAAGCTAACATTGACGATTTAGATGAACAATCAATCTTGGATCTTACAATGAAAAAGATGTAGCCGCTATCAATCTGAAATATGCTGACGGTCTTTACAAAAATATACTGAAAATATATGAAACTACACTCTAAAAGCTTGATATTGCACATGAATTGTGGTCAAACAAGTGGCAATAAAGCTGTTAATAACCACATTGAGAATTTTTAACTTAGTAACTAAACAATGCTTCGCAAGCTTGGTATCAGATGTGCGATCTTCAAAAAATAGTTTAAGAATAGACAAGTAGTGATAGGACTAGAACCCCGAGCTATACATAGATGGGTGACAATTTGATATTGCTTATTTTTAACTATTTTTGTGTAGATCTTTTCTATATTTAGTGATATTAATGCTTATTTTTGACTGTTTTTCTGTAGATCTTTTCTGTTTTTAAAAATATATAACAATTTTTTAAAATTGTTAGCTGTTCATAGATTGCTTGGGGTCCTATAGGACTGCTAAGTCATAAATATTATTAAGTTGATTGTATTTTGATAGGCAATTTGTCTAGAATATTGCAATAAAAATAGCATGGCATAATTTTATTAAGGTTAGGGTAGAAAATTACACTAGGATAAGAGCAGTACTAGTGGTAATACAAATTCTAATTTGATATATATTAATAAGTATATATATTTAATTAATATATTAATAGAAATTTTAAATAGGGTGTGGTGACTTAGAGAAGTTGGTAAGTTGTCACCTCCAAGTGGCAGATCTAGAGTTCAAATCCCACTGGCGACACTTTAGAAAATAGACCTGTATTACTGTAACTGTTTCCTGTTGATCGGTTGGGTATATTACCTGTAGTCCTTGGTTACCATTTCGAACGGGAGCTTTCGGCAAAGTTGTGTCCGGTGATACAGACAAATCCAAGGAACTGGAAAAATGTAAACCTATTTGGAAAGTCCTGAGTAAAGAGGTAGCAATGATCTTTGACGGTGCTACCAAAACTGGAATATCGGAGAGGGTCCACCAACCTAGCCGCCGGAGTCGTACCGGAGGAAAAGGACTTATGTTCCAAAATTAGGTACTAGAAGAAGAAAAACCAT
Organism: Gigaspora rosea; assembly: GCA_003550325.1. NCBI lineage: Eukaryota > Fungi > Glomeromycota > Glomeromycetes > Diversisporales > Gigasporaceae > Gigaspora > Gigaspora rosea. Next base: position 80,710 of record QKWP01001643.1, read on the forward strand.
AGTAGCACCTAATGTTAAGTAGATCAACCCTTTTGGGCCAACTAAATTGGAAGTTTGGGGTATTCGGTGATGGACCGGTAGGAAAGTAATGTGGGTACCGGGAGTTGGTGTGAAGCTTACAAGGACAGAAATAGGTAATGGTAGCAGTTAGGTATCCCCTGACTGCAAGTTGCTTGCCTCGGTGAGTGCGTAAGTTACTGAAGTGTAGGTAATACCCGTGTGGAACAGGAACTGCTCTACCAAGTGTATCGTGAGGATAGATTAGTTCTAAGGGGATGTAGTTAGCATCCGGGACTGTCTTTGACTGACTAATGTATCAGAGGACTGTACTAGTGATCACAAGTAGGATTGACATACGAAGCATTGGACCAGGGGGTTTAAATAGGCAATCCCCTAGTTTGGTTGTAGGTATGGCAACTAGTGTAGAACCTTCGGGCGGACTACTTAAATTAGACAAACAAAAGTTGTACGTGTGGCTAGTTGTATTCTCATTCAATGTAACAATTGAGGGTGTGCCCAAAGTGGCGCCCTTGATCCACAGGCTTGATTAAATAAACTCTCACCCAGAGTGGGAACTTTGATATTAAAAAAAAAAAAATTTAAAAAGCAACATAGAATATAAATTATAAATATATACTGTATACAATTAGAGATTGTACCCGTTAAAAATTTTAACTCCGGGCTACCCGCCTGTACAAAAAATCATTACCAGGTTACAAATGGGTCACATGGGTAAACTGGGCAGCCCAGGTAACCTGAATATAAATTAAGCGTACATCATATGTATGTACATATGTTATGATTAGAGGTCTAACTCGATGAATAATATTCACTGAATATTCACTGAATATTCAATATTCGAATATATAATTTTTCACTGAATAAATATTCGAATATTTAAAATTTCACTGAATATATTTATTGAATATTCATTGAATATATATATATATATATAATTTTATAATTTTATTTTATTTTTTAATAATTTATTTGCAATTTTATTGGCTAATTTAAGTGAGATAGTTATATAATTTTTTAAAATTAAAATATATTTAATATTCGAATAATAAAATATTGAACAAATGAATATTTGAATACTTATTTTTTGACCAAGTCAGACCTCTAGTTATGATAGTGTTAATTAGAGCTTGTTATCTAAAACTATCTAATAACACCTCTAACTAATTTAAACTCTATATAACTATCGGTTAAGACTCCTAGTTCCTCAAACTGGCAGGCAGAAAGAGGCATGAAAGATTTGGTCCAGGTCTCGAGTTTATTGGGTCTTGCTGCAGCGATTTTGGGATAAGAAGATAAGTTTCTTCTTGTACTAGTCTTTATTTGTGCGATATTCTTATCCTAACTAATGACTTCTTCTTTATATATATTAGAAATTTTAATTTCAATTGTTATGATATTACAGAATTAGAACAATCGGGTTGCTGATCAGGCTTGCTTGGTTTCATGGATCCTTGGGTTTCAAGTAAATTCGATTATGTCAATCGAAAGACTGATTATATTCTGACAGCAGCTAGTGGCCGTTGAAGATTGACAACTAAGATCATGGTGTTCAATTATTGTTCGATAAATAGTAATCAATAGCATAATCAGAGGATATATATAAGAGGAGTAGTTACTAATCTACTTTTTCCCTTTTTTTATTAATTTTGAAGAATAGAGTTTTTCGAATATCACTGGGACATGGGAAACTATAACAATGAACAAGTTTACAAGAATAATAATATTTTCTTATGGGCAAAATAAGTATACTGATTTTTATTTATAAAGCAAAATAGGTACAAAGGTAATATTTTCTAGAGCTAACACTTCTACTCTAATTTCAAAGTTTGAGACTCCCTAAGTCCAACTTGTTCTGAACTATTGAACTTAACTAAGCTTAAGGCCCTTATATATTTTAATTACAGGCTTAAAAGTTACAAAAGATTCTTTTTACTCTTTTAATTCTTTTACAACCTTGAATCATTTTAATCTTTACATCTTATGGATCTCTTTAATCTTTAGAATCTTTTAATTAAAAAGATTAAAAAGATTTAAAAGATTCATAATTATTGATCCAACTAAAAATAGTATATATATACAGATACAAATAAAAAAAATAAAAAATAGAAATTGAGCACAGCCCAAATTTGGATTGTGTTAGGTCGATTTTGTCTGTTACAACGTACATACATACATACATCTCATTTTTTTGCTTATTACGGCCTTTAGATCATGTTTGTTATATATACTTATTTATTCAAAGATTTTACTTTTTAGTTTATAGGTATTAAGAACAAAATGAAATCGACAAAACTATTAAAAGCCTTAAATTTAATTGATGCAATGTTTTTTATTGTATGTACGTAGTTTAAATAAGGTCTTTAAAAATAATGCAAATATTATTAAAAATACAAAAATATAATTAATTTTGATTTTTGCTTTTAATAATTAAATTTGCAACACTAGTCATAAGTTTACAGATAACTAATACGGGTCACCTGGATAGCAAGGGTCATGACAGGACCCCAAAGAATTCTTCTACAACTCAGATGATTCTAAAAAAGGAAATTTGTATAGAAATTTATCAAACATTGCATTTTTATATAGTAAACTTTCAAATTTTGTTCCATTTTATATATCTATTTGGCTAAAATACTGCTAAAATTATACAAACTCAGATCTAAGTTGTATCAGAGTTCTTCGGAGTCCTGCTATGACCTGGTTAATGGATGTTATACGGGTTACCTAAGTAATCTTATACAGGTTCAAACTCTAATTAGTACTAATAGTATTAACGAATCTCATTAATTTTCTCAATTATCTAATTTAGCCAATGATTCGCATAATGTATGTTGAATCATTCTACTAATCCATTTGTTTGTAGATGTTAAGGGGTCGATAGTAGTTGTGTATTTCAAAATTTGTGTTAATCCTTTTACTAGCATATTGTCAAAATGTTTCTCTTTATCTGTTAGAATATATACAGGCCATCTGTATTGGCATATGATTTCTTTGTATAAGAAATTAACAGTATTTTGGGAATTAGCTATAGGTACAGGTCATGCTTTTGGCCATTTAGTTAAATAATCTGTGGTGACTATAATGTATTTGTTTTCTTTTATAGTAATAGAAAGTGTTCCTATATAATTTAAGCCTATTCTTGAAACAGATATACAGATATTCGACAGGTATTGGTTGCAAAGGTCCTGGTATTAAAAATTTCTACATTTTTGGTATGTATTACAAGTTTTAATATATTGTCATTTATGATTGTACATTGGTATCTAGATTTATCTTTTCTACTACTTTATCTGTCTCTAAATATACTTCTGTAGGTGTTTATGTAGTAAATATAGTAGTTGTTCTATTTCATATATTTGAATTACTCTTACTAACTAGTTATTTTTGTCTCTTCTTTTTATAGTTGTCCATTGAGTATTGTAAAACTTTTACTTTGAGCTTTAATTCAGCATGGACTACGAGATATAGTATTAGGTGAATATTTAGCATAATTTTAATTAATTATATTCTATTGGATCCATATTGGTAAGTATATATATATATTTAAAATATTGTTTTAGTTTTGTATAGTTGTAGTCAGTGTTGTCACAGGACAGCTCTGGACAATTTGTGGACAATTGTGAACAAAAAAATAAATCTAAATTACTTAAAATTTTATTAAGATAATCTATTTTTTTCTTTTCAGAAAAATATTCAGAACTATAAAAAATATATAATCATATCTTTTTTAAACTAATTTATTAAATTTTAAATTCAAAATATTCTTTGAACAGTTGTGACACTGTGGACATTTGGATGTGGACATGGGTAAAAAAAGTCTTGGACATAGTAGATACAACAACACTGGTTGCAGTAACTGACTTGCAAAGCTTTTTATCATTTGTGGACGGAGCTTTGGATAATAATCGATTTTAATCTGTTGAATTGGTCTTCCACCAAACTGAATTACACAAATAAGTATCAGAAAAATTATTGAATTCTTGTAAATAAATTTTAGATGGTGTTTCTAATATTGGCAACTACCAGGGTTGGTATATCAGTAAGTATTCATTTATAATCTTTGTAAGTTTTATATTGATTTCTTCAGAGTAAGTATTAATTCTATAATTAGCTTCATAATCTAGAAGAAGATAGGTTTTAGAACCATCACTTTCAGACCAAGTATCAATAGGGTATCATATCGTCAATTAAATTGATGCTATTAGAATTTATTGACTTATTATATAAATTGTTAGGAGTAGGTCAATAACTCTTTATGACGTCTTCTATGGAATAATTTTTTATAATAATCCATAATTTTAGGTCCAAGTAGCATGTAATACATTCATCACTTGGTAAATATAGTTTCTCTCTACACTAACATTGAGTGGTAGGTCCTTTATAGTCCTGTGTATATTCTTTTTTCTTATCTTTTTGTTTAAACCATCAAGAAATATGTTCAATATAATACCAGATACTCATCATACTTTCATAATAGATCCCTTTAGATGTAAATTGGACATCCGTATATAGCGATAGGTATCAATAGATATCAGTAGATAAATGACAATGTAATGTCTCTTCTGCAACCCTTAAAATGTTATTTCTAGATTGGGTTGGAATTTCTATCATATAGATTTCAGCTATGTCTATTTCATAATTTTCTTCTTGTTCAAATAAATTTTCTTCTGGGACAGGTTCGATCATATTTTCTATTCTCGTTAGAGTTCCGCATGGGCCGGGCTGGGCTGGGTAGCAGTAGAGTCCAAGTTCAGCCCAATATAATATGGGCGAATTATTTATATCTAAATCCAGCCCAATGTCTTTATTATATAAATCCAAGCCCAGCCCAACAATCAAATATACTATCCAAGCTCGGCCATGGGCCTAAAGTGTACCAATTATATAAAGACAAAATAATAATTTAAGAGTTATAATCTACAAAATTTGCAAATAACGATAATATATAAATTTAGAATTAATTTAATTTAACCGATTTTATTCGAAAACTATTATATAAGTATATAAAAACTTTGATGAATTATTAAGAATAATTTAGCTTCAAAATATATTTTATTAAGAACGATTTAATCTCAAAAATATATTTATTATATATTAAAATAAAACTATTCAAATATATAACAAAAAAAACCTCTAATTCTCTAATAAAAATTGATTAGAGAGCCAATTTCATAAACATACTAATGCCTCTACAGTATTTGAATCTAAGTTGGTACGATTATCATCTAAAATTCTGCAAGCTAAACTAAAAATATGTTCTGAAGGCACACTTGTAGCTGGTATAGCTAAAAAATCTTGTGCCATTTTAGATAAATTTGGAAACTGATTACAATTTAATTTCCACCAATCGAGTGCTTTTGTATCCTTTGAAGTCATTGGTTTATTTAAATACTGTTGAAGTTCACGTAAATTATTATTGGTACTGGTACAAGTTTGCTTAGATGCGTATTGATAATAATCATCATCATCAGAATTTGTTGAATCATTTTAAGCAGAAATATCAGTAAATGAATAGTCGTAATAAAACCTAATATAAGTTTCTTCAAATCTATAAAAATTAAAAAACGATAATTTAATAATTGATAATCAAAATTAAAATTTAATATTTTAAATAATATAAATTATAATTTTGTGATTTATAATTAAACCCTATAATTACCTTAATTGTAAATCTGTTATGATTCTTTCAACCTCCTCTTGTGATAATTTCTCTTTCTGTTCGTAATAATATTTAAACCATTGTAACTTATAGCAAGGATCAAGTATACATGCAATTACGTATAAAATGCTAGTATCTTTACAATATTTATCAAATTTTTCTCTCATCATGTTGGCAAATTCGCGAATAAATGCATTGGAATCAGATTGCATTTTTTGTAAATGCATTTTGATTTTAGAAATTATCATAATCACATTATTAAGTGTTATATAAAACTCGCAGATATTTGATTTGTACTTTTATTAAATAATTTAAAATTAAAAAGTAATGTTATAACTCAATCTAAAACCTTATTTTCTAAAAAAATATAATCCCGATAAAATTAATTAGCATTAGCTATATTATCTGTCGATTTAGTCGGGATCATATTCTTTTAGAAAATTTTTTTAAAAAATCATATATACCTATAAATTTTCGAAATAATGGGCATGGGTGTTATTTCGAATTTTGGCCAAAATTCGAAATAATGCCCATGCCCATTATTTCGAAAATTTTGGAAAATTAAATTTTTAATTACATTCATAAAAAATCATAAGCCCATCACGAATTGCACTTGCTTGTTCCCATTCATCCTCAGATAGTGGATCTGGAAAGAGACAGTCTCTATTTTTAAGCTTTAACAATGCTTTTTTAACTTTAATTGCAGAATCCAACATAAGGAACATGGAGTTCCACCTTGTAACACAATCGAGTGGAGGTATCATTACACCAATATCCCCATAATTACAAGCATCAATAAAGGCTTGACGGCATTTTGGCAAAGTATAAAGTGCTTTAATGCAATCTCAAACCTATAAAAAAATAAATAAATTTTATATTTTTTTTTCTTTTACATTATTCTACACTAATATTATCTTTTTTACATAATATAAATATTACTTACTTTATTAATAATGTGTTTAATTTTTTTTATACCATTTTGAACAATCAGATTGATGATATGAGCTAAGCAATGATTTTGAAAAAGTTCAATATCCACATCAACTGAAAGAGAGGTAAGCTGATCGGCAAGTTCATTAATAGCTACATTATTGGAGGAAGCGTTATTAAGTGTTATAGTCTGTAGCTTTAAAATATATTATAGTTAAGTTTTTTTTAATTTTGATAAAATTAAATATTATACTGTATATAGCAAGATAAAATATAATACCTTCATTGTGATTAAAAAATTATCCATACTGAACTTAATTGAACTGGCTATATTGACTCCAGTATGAGGAAAGCGTATTAACCTAAATGACATAAGAAAGCTAAAAAGCTTCCAATCCTTATCTATTAAGTATACTGTTACAGAACTAAAACTAAGTTGTTGTTGCGATGTTCAAATATCTGTTGTTAATGATATTCGACCTGAAACATTTTGAAGAATATTTCTAATAGACATTTTTTTGTCTTTATATAGTTTTAAAGTATCATCTAATAGTATCAGCACTGCAAACTTTAAAAGTAGGTCGTAATCCTTTAACAAAGGTTAAAAATTCAGAGTGCTCTGAAAATTGAAAACTTAATTCATCTCCGATAATTATATTAACTAAGTCCATTCTACTTTTTTCTTGAGAATAAACCCAATTTGTAGATTGATTAAAAGTAAGCTGTGTTTGACCTCTAGTATTTTTAGAATTTGAATTTGAAGATCCCAAGGCTTTTTTATACTTAATACAAGACTTTAGATGACGATGTAAATGTGTAGTACCCGACGATTGTTTTTGAGAAAATTATTTCTTGCAATAATTACATTTTGCCTTGTCTTTATTAGGCTCATCTGAAGTTATCAATGTAAAATAGTTCCAAACAGGTGACAACAACTTTCTATTATTAATTCTAGACCTACTAGTCCTACTAGTAGTTACTGAAGCCTCGTCATTAGTATCATGGTTTGTCTTATCGTTTGCCTCATAGTTTGCCTCATGGTTAGCCTCATGGTTTGCCGTATAGTTTGCTTCATGACTTGCTTCTTGGCTTGATTCGTAGTTTGCTTCATAGTTTGCTTCATAGCTTGCCTCATAGTTTGCTTCATGGTTCGATACCGAATCACTTGGCATAACTAAATCTGTATCAACTTCCATATTACGTTTTTATCAAAATTTTCTAAATATGAATCAAAAACGCTAATAAAAAAAATTTTATACTTAAAAAAATAAGTATTCTGGCAATTATTATTAAGCTACAAACTATTATACATATTACTAAGATTTACTAACCTTGACTTTTATTTAAAATACTGTAGTTAACGGGAAGCGCGTCAATTTCTAATGAAGATAAATTTTATAAAACGACATATAAGCGCGTATATATATATATTCGATTTCATGTGATTGATACATCAGGAACTCAAGATTATTGGTTGGTATTTTAATTAATAGTGATTACACCGTCCATTGCGAACTAATGTTTGTAATTGGACAAAGTGCTCCCTAACTTCGGTACTAATATATGGGCAATGGACTAGGAAAACCCGTCTTTGAAGGGGGTTTTCCATTTTGAGAAATGGCAATTATTTGTTTGTGAAACTAAATTTTACCCCTGAATTTTTTGTTTATTTTTAGATATCAATTACTGAATAAACAATGTCATGTGATTATGAAACACTGATTGACCAATCTAATTTAATTGAGTCATCAATCTTTGGTTGTAAAACTATTTTTAGAACACGTTCGTTAAAAATTGGTTTACATTCAAGTTAAAATATCCCGATAAATTATTATATTAATGTAGGGTAAAAAGTGAAATACATGTAGATATAAACCGGAACTTTAATTTGAATCAAAAATCTCGAAATTGATAAAAAAGTCTCAAAGACGGGTTTTCCTAGTCCACTGCCTATATGATATTATAATTCTCAAACTCATTAAAAAAATATATATATACTTTATTAATGAACCAAGCATTTGCGGGTATGGCAGTAGCAGTTGCACTGGTATTTATAGTTCGAAGTTATAGTGATTGTGGGTGTAATAGTACTGTCGTTTGATATAACAAGTTATTTTACAAGACTTAAAAAATAGAATTCAGACAATTTTTTTTCCATCAATTTAAGATGTTTAAAATTTAAGAAAGATGTTTAAAATTTAAGATGTATAATAAAATTTAAGATGTTTAAAATTTGTTTAAAATTTAAGATTAATTAAGATGTTTAAAATTTAAAATGTTTAAAATTTATGTATGTTTAAGATGTTTAATATTTATGTAATCAATATTAATTTTAGACTTTTGAGTTACATGTTTTTTTTTATGTATGCTGTTCAGACTATTTGGTACGGTCCAAACCATGTGATGATTAGCATCACCTATGGTTTTAACCCAGTATTAACCTAGTTTTAACCATATGTGATGCTAATTATCACATGGTTTGGACCGCCCAAACAGCGACAGCAACTATAATAGGTGTGGGAAACCTAAAAATATCATTCTATAGAAATAATGTAAATACGCCAAGAAATAATGTATATGTATGTACGTACGTATACTTAATAATGACTATTTTGTGCATATTACAGAAACTTAAGTATAGCCTATCTCAGATATAGGATATGGCTTGGTAAAGCTTATGCATTATAGCAATTATTGGGACGATTTTACCGCATCACTAATCTCGATAGATATATCCGTGGGCTATTGGATCTGAACATAAATGCCTTGGGCTCAATCTAATTATATTGGATCTGATTTTGTCAAGCTCAGGACCAACCCAAAAGCCCATAATAATGTTCAAGCCAGGCCCATGCTAGACATATCCATGGATATCCATGGACAGTCCAAGCCCATGCGGAACTCTAATTCTCATACATATGGGATAACGTATCAGCAATTCGGTGTACCTTTCCAGGCTAATGTATTACTGTAAAATCATATGGTTCTAATCGTAAAATCTATCAGGCACTTGCACCTTTTAGTTCTGTTGTCCATAACCATTTTAAGGCAGTATGTTCTGTAATAAGAAATAAATGTTTGGTTCCTATATAAGGGTAAAAGTATTCTACTGCCCATACTACAGCTAGACATTCTAGTTCTATAGCAGAATAGTTTTGTTCCTCTTTAGTAAGGCTTCTACTTGCATATGCAATAACATATTCTTGTTTATAATTATTTATCTGTGCCAGTACAGTATCTAATCCAAAGTACAGGCATAAGTATGTATATAAAAAGGGTAATGAAAATCAGGTTGTTGTAATACAGGGCTAATATAAGGTGATTTTTTAGAGTATCAAATGCTATTTGCTGTTGATCTGTCCATTAATAAGGTTTATCTTTCTTTAGGAGTTGGTTCAAGTGTTTTGCTATTTGAGAAAATCCTTCTTGATAATATGAAGTAAGATCTAAGAAACCACGTACCATATGTTTCCAAAAATAAGCTACCTTTTTTTGCCGATTTTTAACAAAAAAAATCGTGGGTAGCTTATTTTCGGGTTATTTACTATTTTAAGTAATTTAAAGCACAACAAAGGGTTGCTTATTTTTGAATACAAAACTCTAACAAGTAAAATAAATAAATAAATATGCTGTAGACAATAAATAAATATGTTATATAAACAATAAATAAATATGCAGAAAAAAATCAGGGGTAACTTATAAAACGATCAATTATAATCGCTACATAGTAAAGTCTAAATTTTACTAAGCAAATCGATCAAAGTCGCATAAGTAACCTTGTTTAGCAGATCAAAATACGCATACCCTAAACATTTCATAAAAATCGGAGAACTTTTATTATTTGATTTTTAATTTTTACGTTCAACAGTTTTTTTTTTGTAAAAAAAAACCGTTGAACGTAAAAATTAAAAGTCAAATAATAAAAAGTTCTCCAATTTTTATGACATTTTTAGGGTACGCGTTTTTTGATCTGCTGAACAAGGTTACTTATGCGACTTTGATCGATTTGTTTAGTAAAATTTAAACTTTACTATGTAGCAACGTTTATCGCTCGTGGGGGTAGCTTATTTTCGGCACTAAAAATTTTGTTAAATATCTTTTGGTGCAACCAAGGGTAGCTTATTTTCAGGTCAAAGGCGTTTTGATGTTTTTGGATCAAAACTGGGGGGTAGCTTATTTTAGAATGTAGCTTATTTTCGGAAACATACAGTATCTGTTTTAAGGTGATTGTATTAGAAAGTTTTTAATTTTTTTGATCTTTTCTTTATCAGGATATAGTCCACCTCTTCCTATGATGTGTCCTAAGAATTTAATATTTGGTAAAAAGAAATGATATTTTTCTATATTTAATTTTAAATTTGCAAGTTTTAATTTATCTAATACTAATTGTAAATGATTTAAGTGTTCTTCAAATGTAGTCAATATATAGTAATGTCATCTACATCAGCAAATTTATACGTGCGAAATATTTCGAAAGAAATTGCGATATGCAATATCTTTTGAAATATTTCGAAAATAATATCAAAATTTTCGATTGAAATATTTTGAAATATAAATTTTGAAATATTGCGAAAATATTAAGTAATATTCAAAAACACAAAATAATATTAAATAATTTCTAAATAATGTACTATAGACCTACAAAAAAGTGATCCTATCAATACTTTCCATATTTAATTTCTGATAACCTGCCATCTTCTGAAACAAATGATCATGTTCATATAATTCCACACTTTGATAAATCTAATAATTATTTAGTTAATAAATATATCTTCTAATAAAATTAAATCAGTATAGAAACCTTTAAAAATAGTTCAAAATGTTTCGCATTAATTAAATACATATAAAATTCTTTAGAGTAAATACCTGTAAATTTAAAGTTCAGTATATTAAATTATTTAAAAGATGATATTAAGTATAAAAATTTAAGGGCTAAAAAATAAACATTATGCAAAATATTTTGCACATTTTCGAATAAGCTTAAAATAATTCAGAACACATATTTTATAAAACATTTCAAATTATTTTAGAATAATTTGAAAATTGCAACATAATTTTGCAAGGAATTTTTTTTGTTATGACATAAAACTTAATAAAAGTAAATATTTTCATGTGATAAAATATTAGAATAAAATCACTATGATATTCATAGTGCTAAACTAATTCGAACTAATTCGAATTGATTAAACTTTGACAAAATTATAGTATTAATTATATTAAGACAAACAAAAAAATATATATTAAATAAAATCAAAATAATAAAATTATAAGGATTTAACTACAAATAACTGACAGTAATCATTACCGGTGTGTAATTAACCAATAACGATAAAACAAAAAAAAGTTCATTTTATTTACTTTAGGGTTAGGGTGAGGCCTAGGATTTTAGCAAAGTATTTAATATATGCAAAATTTAGCAAGGAATTTTTTTTGTTAGAATACCAAAGGTAGTTTCATAAATGAATTCTTGAGATATTAGCATTTTTTTAAAAAAATCTTTATTTTTGTTACACAACTGATTTGCACATTGTACCTGATCCTGCATTTTATTGGTTAATTACACACCGGTAATGATCACTGCCAGTTATAGTTAGTAAAATTCATATTATAAATATAAAATTAACTATAACATAAAAAAGAATAAAAATAAAAAATAGATAAAAACGTATAAAATACGAAATAGGATATTATATATAGTAAAATAAAAATATCTTCATTTCTCTGAAGAGTTCGTGTTCTTGCAAATTCAGAAATTGTGAAAGGTTCTTGCAAAATATCAAAAAAGTTACGAAGTGCCAAAAAAGTCTGGGTTGGTTTTCTTGCAAAGTACCAGAAAGTAAGGGTTCTGTTCTCGCAAAGTGCCGAAATAAAATAAATTAATAAAAAAATTTTAAAAATAAACCCAAAAAAACAAAACCAAAAAACATGAAACAAAAATAAATAAAGTGAAAGCTTGCAAAAACTTACAAAAACTTACATGATCTTTATAATTTGTCTGCACCTATTTATCTAAAGCAGACTTTAACTGATTCTCATCGGGATAAATTGCTACTTGGATAATTTCTTTTGCAAAAAACTTGCGATACTTGCGAAAACTTGTGCCCATTTCTTTAAAGAAGGGTTCCTGAAAATTTAGAAATTGCTGGGAAAATTAGTTGTGTGTTCTTGAAAGTTTCAAAAGTCGTAGTTGGCATGCACAAGGTTTCGAAAGTTTTTTGTTTTTCTTGTAAAGAGCTGAAATAAAAATAAAATAAAAAATTTAAAAAATAAATAAATAAAAACAAATGAAAACAAAAAAAATGAACCATAAACAAAAATGAAATGAAAATAAAAAACAAAATAAAAATAAAACAAAATTGAAAATACAAAAGATCTAATCTGATCTTGTAGTACAGAATTTGAACATCATTGAACTATTTCGAACTCGAAAAATCAGTCTAATGTGTGATCCACAGATCTACTGATTCTGCTTAGTTTTCTTGTCCTAAAAAATTTTGAGTGTTTCGAAATATTTCGAAATATTTCTACATTACTTTCGTAATATTTCAAAATTTGATATTTCAACCTGTAACCTTGGTCCTACCATCGTGAATGGGAGCTTTCGGGCGCAATGGTGTTTGTTATACTGCAAATCCAGAGAACCAGAAAAACAGAAACCCATTTGGCAAGTCCCAAGTAAGGAGGTAGAGAAGATCTAATAAGTGCTACCAAAATAAGGTTGTACTGGGGTCAGAACGAACCTTATAAGGGCAATGTAGGTAACGATGTGGCCTTGGCGCAAGTTACTGAAGACCACGATAGTTATATGATGTGGGACATATTCTTGTAAGTGACTAGCAATTTCTACGAGGGTAAAATAGCCCTAAGGTCAGTAGTTATTGTGAATAACCCTAAAAAAGCCATAATATATACTGGCTTATAGGTAAGATAGTAATAGGAGAAGCATGGGTCAGAGCGTTTAAATAGGCAGGTCCCGTAGTTGGCCTGCAGGTATGACAGCTAGTGTAGAACCTATGGGCGGACTACTTAAATTAGACACCAAAAGTGCATGTGTGGCTAGTTGTATACTCATTCATATAACAAATATTACAAATATTCAATAAAACCGTCGGCCAAAGTAGACGGCCATTAAAAATAAAAAAAAATAAAAAATAAAAAAAAAATTTGATATTTCGAAATATATTGAAATATATTACGCAATATTTTGCTTATAATACGCTTAGTAAGACTTTACGTAAGATTATACTATTATAAATTTTCTGATATTTGAACCAACCCAGGACCAAAGGTCCAATTCCAGGTCATTTGAATCAACTCGTATTCAAATGATACCATTTCTGGTTTATTTAAGCCCTCATCCCATTCAAATAATATCATTTCGTGTTCCAACTTGGGATTAAAATGATACAATTCGGATCAAACGATCCAATTTGTGGTTCAAATGCAACCTATTTCTTCAGGTTCATTTGAACTCAACTCGGTTTCAAATGATCATATTCCTAGTGCATTTGAAATCATCGTGGCTTTTAATGATAACTTTTGAATAATATTACCAAAATTTGCTAAATATAAATATATTTCAAATATTTCGAAATATTTCGAAAACATTTAAAAATAAAATTCAAATAGATAAATAAAACAAAAAGCGTAAAAATTTTAATAATAAAACTTTCTTTTTAATTTTCAATTATTACATTAGCATATGTATTGTATTGACTCAATTACATAAAAATATAAATTAAAAATCAGGAATGCAATTACTAAAAAGAATAATGTACAATATGCATTTACTATAAATGGTTATTTTGTTTTCAAATTGGATTAGTTTTTATTAAAATATTAGCTAATCTCTAAATAATATTTAATTTAAAAATAGAGCTAAAATTTTTAAAGCAATTGTTGTGAGCGGTTTTATTAGTTGAAAACATTTTTAAAAGTATTAAAAATCTAAATATAAATGTAATTCAAATAAATTAAAATAATTTTTTAATAACGATAAAATTATCAAATATTTCGAATATATTCGAATTAATTAAAATATATCTGAATATAATTAATTAATATATGTATATATTTTGACTTATTACATGGATTCAAATGATCACATTTCTGCTTTATTTGAAAACAACACAGGTTGAAAAGATAAATTTTGAATAATGTTAACAAAATTTCCAAATTTGATATATTTCAATATTAGTGCAAAATTTCGAAATATTTTGAAATCATTTAAAAATAAAATTCAATTAGACGAATAATAAATGAGATGAAAAGTAATAAAAACCCTTTTTTATTTATATTTAATAATTTCCTTAATTTCAATTATTACATTAGCATGTGTATTGTTAATTGAAAAAACTCGATTACATAAAAATATAAATAAAAAATCATGAATGCATTTATTAAACAAAAGAACAATGTACAATGTAAATGATCATTTGTTTTCAAAGCAGATTAATTTTTACTAAAATATTCTCTAATTTCTAAATATATATAAATAATATTAAATTTAAAATTGAGCTAAAACTTTTAAAGCAATCATCGTGAGCAGTTTTATCAATTGAAAACAATTTCAAAGTATTTAAAATCTAAATATAAATGTAATTCAAGTAAATTTAAAATAATTTAAGTTTTAATAACGATAAAATTATCAATTATTTCGAATATATTCAAATTAATTAAAATATATCTGAAAATAATTAATTAATATATGTATATATTTTGACTGATTACATGATTCAAATGATCAATTCCCAGTTTATTTGAAATCATCGCAGGTTAAAATAATAAATTTTGAATAATGTAAACAAAATTTGCAAATTTAATATATTCAGTATTTGCGCAATGTTTCGAATTGCTTCGAAACCATTTAAAAATAAAATTCAATTAGACAAGACGAAAGTATAAAAATTAAATAAAAACTTTTTATTAACATCTAATTATCCCTTTAAATACATTAGCATGTGTATTGTTAATTAAAAAAACTTGATTACATAAAAATATAAATAAAAAATCAGGAATGCATTTACTAAACAAAAGAATAATGCACAATATGCATTTACTATAAATGGCCATTTGTTTTCAAGGCGGATTAATTTTTATTTTAAAAATGAAGCTAAACTCTTAAGCAATTATTGTGAACAGTTTTATTATCAAGAACTATTTCAAAAGTATTTAAAATCTAAAAATAAATGTAATTCTAGTAAATTTAAAATAATTTATTTTTTAATTAAAATATATTCGAATAAATTAAAATATATTTGAAAATATTAATTGTATATTTTTTTGATTGATTACTTTAGACGAATGTTTTAAATAGTAAAAAAAAATTTAATGAATATGTGAAAGCAATTTGATTACATTAGAAATTTTTTGATATTAATCGAAAATATTTAAATACAGGTGATATTTTGTATTCTCTTTCTTTATTGTCATTTCTATCCATTTTATAAATATTATTTAAAATATTCCATACTTCACTTATTTCGTGCATTTATTTTTACCTTTAAAACTTTTCAAACATTTCACATATTTTCGAATTAAACTTCCTATTTTTTAAAAAAGTTAAACTAACCCGAACCTCTTTCTATCTCTCTCTTTATCATTCTCTCTTTTCTTTATTTCTCTCTTTCGCTCTATCTCTCTCTCTTGCTCTATCTTTCTTATCATCACATAGAATTTTCTCAATTCCTATTACCTAAAAACTATTTACAATTATTTGCTTTATTCATATTAATTTTTTTCTTTAATATAGTTATATTTTTTATTTTTATCATTTATTTTATTTCTAATTTGTATTTTTATTTTTTTATTTTCTTATTTTTTATTATTATTATTTTCTATTATATTTATTTATTTTATACACTACTTTTACTTATTTCATAACTTCAAAAAATGCTGAAAATTGCCAAAAAACTTGCAAGAAATCCAAGTGTTTTCGCACGAATGCTTGTAGGAAATAAAAAAAAATCCAAAGGTATCAACTGAGCATTCTGTGACCTCTGAAGGTGTTACTTTAGGTGTACCATCGTCACCAGTTGTTCAAATTACTTCAAGACATCCTGAAGGTATTAAATATTCTATGCTTTTTAATTTTTTTTTTACTTAATTATAAAATTATGATTAAAATTTTTTTTAATTTTTAAGATATTTCAGGAACTTTAAATCAAATTTTAAATAAACTTGACGATCTTTCTGAAAAAATTAATCAGATGGATTGAAGATTGGTGGAAGTTGAAGAAAGAATGTCAGAAAGCTTTGACCTAGCTCATGAAAACAGTTTATCCAGGTAAATTTTTAATTATTTTTTTAATTATTTTAAAATATTTAAGAATACTTATCTTTTATCTTTTTGAAATAGCAAATGGTTAAAGCTATGGAGAAAATATTAATTGAAACTGCATTATACCTTTCTGAAGAAGATATAAGGAAGCTGCAGAAGAATATCTGTTGAAAAATCAGAGCGAATATTATGAAAGCCTTTCAGACAAAAGATGGGCCACTTATTATAAGCAGAAGATTGCTGGACCTGTAAGTTTTTTAATTTTTTGTTAAGTTAAATTTCTAAATATTTTTAAACGTTTTGAATTATTTCAAAACGTTTTGAATGTTAAAAATAATCAGTTTCAAATATATTGAAATATTTAGAAATATAATTTAATTTTTGCATAATATAATCATTTCTAAATATTTAAATATATTCAAAATATTTTGAAATTATT
This sequence comes from Gigaspora rosea, assembly GCA_003550325.1. NCBI lineage: Eukaryota > Fungi > Glomeromycota > Glomeromycetes > Diversisporales > Gigasporaceae > Gigaspora > Gigaspora rosea. The sequence goes on from QKWP01001643.1 coordinate 98,038, forward strand.
TAACTTTGTAATAATTATATTAAATTTTTAGCTATTAAAGCAGCATCGATCATTACAAAGTGCTTTGACCACGCAAATCAAACAAGCATTATTTTCAGTATTTGGCAAAAACAATTTGGATTCAATAAATACAAATGTGGCCCCATCAAAAATTATGGAGTTGAAAGCTTCTGACAAAACAAAGTTTTGCTATAAAAAGCTTTTTACTCCAATATTCTCTAACTCAATTGGCACATATATGGCAAGAATTCTTTCAAAAGTATGGCCTTCTACAATACCATCGGACATGAAAATTGCATATACCATTACAGTATGCCAAGTAATACTAAGCCAATATTATGAAAAATTTACAATAAGGGAAGACATTGTGAAAGATAGACTTATAAAAATTTAGTAAGTAAAATAAACTAAATATTTGCGAAGTATTTTAAAATTAAAAAATAATAAAATTTAATTAAATGAAAATCAAAAATTTCAAAAAAAAGTGCAAGTTGCAAAAAGGTGAGGAGTTTCTCTTTCCAGCCTCGGACAAAGAAACAAGCGATAAAGAGGTTGTTGAAAATGTAAGAGAAAGCAGAAAAAAGCAAAGAAAGTCACAACCATCCAAAATGGTAAAATAAAGATTATATTCTAATAAAGCTGTGACCATATTTTTTTAATTATATAAATTTTTAATATTACAAATAATATTTAGACTAAGAGAAGCAAACGGGATCATACTTCCTTTACAAGTCCTGAACAATTCCACAAAACACCTACTACTCCAGCAAATGTTCAAGAAATTGCGGATGATTCCGAAAGTCATCATGATGATTATCATGATGATCCTCAACATGACCCTCAACATGATGATCCTCAATACAATGATCCGCAACACCAGCATTATGATCCTCAAAAAGAAGCTTTATTTGCTGGTGCAAGTTCTCAAAAAGGTGCTGGTCACCAAGAGTCTCAATAATTTTGAATTAAAATTTTTTTTATTGTTTTTTATTATTTATTTTTTTTTAATCTTTTTTTTTATTTTTAACGCTTTTTCTCACAATTATTTTTTTATATTTATTTTTTACTGTTTTTTTTTTAAAATTTTTTTTGATTTTTTTTTATTATATATTTTTATTTTTTTTTATTTATTATATTATTATTTTTTATATTATTAATTTTGACTTATAAATAAATATAATATTTTAAATTTTTAAATATTCTAAAATCTTGTGAATACTTTTGAATTTTTGTTATATAATTTAATTTCTGTCTTTTCTACTTTTGTTTAATATTTTAATACATTTAAAATAATGTTTATGTTATGTGAAATATTTTGAATTTTTCAGAATAAACTATTCTAATTTTGTTTTATTAATAAATTTAATCATTTTTTAAATACTCTGAACTGTTGCAAATACTTTAAAATTTTTGTCATATAATTTTAATTTCTGTCTTTTTTACTTTTGTTTAATATTTTAATACATTTAAAATAATGTTTACGTTTTGTGAAATATTTTGAATTTTTCAGAATAAATTATTCTAATTTTGTTTTATTGATAATTGAATTATTTTTTAAATACTCTGAACTGTTGCAAATACTTTCAAAATTTTTGTCATATAATTTTAATTTCTGTCTTTTCTACTTTTGTTTAATATTCCAGTTCATTATTTGTTTCTAAAACTCTATAATTTGATTTGCGTTATTTAAATTCTTCAAGACTTTTTAATTTTCACAGTTCATATCTTGACAAAATTTGAAGCTATCCTGTGAATTAAATCATTAAAATAGCTTTGAAGTTCATCGAGATATGTATAAGCTGATGTATTAAAGTTTTTAAAATGTCAATCTGTATTCCAAATAAACTATACAATGTAAAATTACTATATTGGTTAAATAAATTTAAATTTTTCTATTGGTCAGATAATGAAAATCAAAACAATATAATTTACTATATTGGTCAAATAAATTATAAATTCTTCTATTGGTCAGATTTATGAAAATTAATAAAATAATGTTTACGTTTTGCGAAATATGTTGAATTTTTCAGAATAAACTATTCTAATTTTTTTTATTGATAAATTGAATCATTCAAGTTATTTAAATATATTCGAAATATTTTCTTTATTTTTTGATATTTTAGTTAATTGTGATAATTAATAGTTTCAAAAAACTTTTAAATAATTTTAATTATGTTTAAGATTTTTTATTAAAAAATATATTTGTTTACTAAATATTCATTTGTTTTGTCAAAGCAGGAAATTACATGAACTTGATTTCTAATTGCTTCAATATCAATTAAATTAAATAATTCAGTTAATTTAAGCCAAGAACATTCATAATAATATGGATTCCTATTGAATTTAAAATCATACCACCAAATTAATGCTAGATTATGTGTTAAAGATTCCTTATTATATTCAAGCTTCACTAATGAATATATCTAAAAATTAAATATTAAAAATTTATGTTAATATTGTATTTTAAAAATTAAAAATTAAAAATTAAACTATAAAAAATACCTGTCCATAACAGATTCCTTGATCTGATATATATTCAAATAGTTCTTCAGAATTTATAGCAACTGCTACATTGCTATACCAGGCTTTTCCATAAAAATTATCAGTTGCTCTAATTATAGCCCTATTTTCTAAAGTTACTTGAGCCATATATTTTAACTATATAATTACCTAAATTAACATTTGCTGAATTAAAATATATAGTTAAATGTTCTAAAAGATTTTCAAGTCCAAAATATATTTTAGAACTTGAATTATAGTCTTTTAATTGTTGGTTAATAAATTCCTGAGCATTATTTAAACTAAAAGTCCAAATTAAATTTGTAAATTTATAAGGGCTTATAGTTTTAAAATTTTTTGATTTGCCTGATAATAATTTCGTTGCAATAGCCTGCCTCTGAATCTATTTAATTTAAAATAATTTAGTAAAGTTTTATAAAAATACTAAATATTATTAAAAAAATTTAAATATTTACCGATTTCATTATTTGAATTTCTATATTTTGTTTATTAGTTAAATGATAAGGCGTTTTAACAAAATCTTTATGAAGACTTTCATAGGTTTCAGTGGAGAACCCATTTAAAGTACCATACTGTCTAATTAAATCAACAGTATGGTATACCCATGAATGTAATTTTGGAAATTTTAATTCTGATGAAGTACTTGTTTGAAAAATATTAATAAACTGTTGAGCCCAATTTATTATTAAATTCTAGAAATAATTATATTAACATTAGTTATTAAAATTAGTTAATTAAAATATTAAAATATCGATAAATAAATTCGAATAAATTCGAAATATTGTGAATTACCTCAAAATCTTTCAAACTTTGGTCATCGAATTCTTCAGATCGACTCATAATATACATATTATTCCAAACTTCATAAAGATTCAACAACTTTTTATTTAATGCTTCACTGATATCTAAGTTATCCAGAACAAATATCATAACTTTCATAAGATTACGATATTCATTAGCTGTAACTCTAGAAAGTGATTGAATTCCATTTTTGAATATTTTAAGTTCCGGAAATCTAGGAATATTCGCTAATCTTTTATCCACTTTATCAAGTATTGAAGCTCCATATGATTGTTTTAAAAGCTCATATGTAAAAGTAATTTGATAGTTAAATAATCCCAAATCTAAATGATGCATTCTATCAATTACCGTAGCTTCGTAAATATTGATATTTCTAAAATAAAAAATTGATATTAAATTATATATTATATATTACGAATTTTAATCTTTTTTAAAATAATTTAAGCTATTTTAAAATATTTCGCAATGATTCGAAAGTTTTAAAATTATCTTAAAAATTGTTAAATTAATATTAAATATTTCGCAACGTTTCGAAAATTTTAAAATTAATTTAAAAATCGTTATAGTAAAATTAATATTAAATATTTCGCAATGTTTCGAAAATTTTAAAATTAATTTAAAAATCGTTATAGTAAAATTAATATTAAATATTTCGCAATGTTTCGAAAATTTTAAAATTAATTTAAAAATCATTATAGTAAAATTAATTTTAAATCTTAAATTATTCAAAATATTTTAAACACATTCGCATATTTAATTAATTAGAATATTAAATTTACCTAAATTTCCAAAAAATATTTGGTACCGATTCAATGCTTACTGTTTGTCCTTCGTTCTTATTATAATAGTATTGCATGTTTTCATGATTTCTAAGTTCCATATCTTTTTTAATGAGATTTGTATTTGTTAAATTATCTCTTTTTACTAAACAAAAATGGCAAGGATGTTTAGACATTGTTGATTTATATGTTAAGCAAAAGGTTGCAGCTTCTGGCCAATCTGCGATTATTGTTGAAATTTTTGGATAGAACCAAATAAATTTGTTATTAAGTAACAAATTAGTTCCGTTTTCTGAGAATGATTGAATTGGTTCTAAAATTATGTCTAAACATTTATGAAATATTTGTCTTTTTATTTCTTTTCCTAAATTAGAAGATTTTATTATTGGCAAATAACCCAGTAATTGTTTTGCATCCGGTTTATTTCTGCGCCATGTAGGTATATTTCCAATTGATAAATATATTGGGTGAAGCTGACTTTTACCCAATGAATCACAATTGGTGGCATCAGAATATAAAATAATGGATAAAATTTTTGCACCAGTTGGTAAAGTACTTTGAGTGGTTTTCCACCATTGTCCATTATTTTGCTCTTTATAAATATTTTCTTTACCATTCTTTAAAAAAAAAATTAATTAATAAAAACAAAATAAATATGTATATAAAAATAATATTAAAGTTAATATACCTTAGTAGTTTTATATAATTCTTTATATTCAAGTGTAAAAGTTTGAAATATGTCAGAAATTTCTAATATATTTTGAATGCAATTCATTAATGGCATATGATATAAAAAATACTCAGTATTATCATGATCCAATACTTTAGTTTTCATATATGACAAATTAAATTTCATATTATTCATAAATAGTTTTCCTTGTTTAATATTTTTGGTAATGGATATTTGGAATGATTTGAATGCTTATTAAAGAATAAGATAATCGCATTTCCAGCTGCATTACTTAGTTTATATTTTGTAACCAAACCAATTAAATCAGCATAAGCTTTGTTAGGAAATTCATTATATCCTTGATTTTTATCATCAGATGAATTATTTTGCATATCTTCAAAATAATCTATGCTAACTGAAATATCATCAGATAATTCACGATAATCTTGTGAAGTATTTTCAAATTCATCAAGAATATTAGTATTAGGATCAACTTCAAAATTTTTTGAATATTTGTTATCCTCTAATTCAAAAGACATATCTGCTAAATTCTCAGACAAATTATCATCATTAGATAAATTCGCAATATAACTATCTAAATTAATATTTTGCACAAGATTGCTAAAGTTAATATCTTTAAATGAAATTTTTTTAAAGGTTTTAGAGGAAGAGAAATATCCAATATCTAATTGGTCTTCATTAATATCATCTTGAGGCAATTCATCAAAAAGTGAAAACTTGCAAAAACTCTCAGAACTTTTGGCAAAAACTGGAACATCTCCGATAGTATTAAGACACTTGGTCATATGTTTACTCAATCCATTTGGTGATGAAAAAGTACATTCACAGATAGAACATATATAGCTAGACATTTTATGAGATTGGATTATATTTGATATTTAAAGAGAAATAGTTTATAATAATTTCAATTTGATTTAAAATTTTAAAGATATTTGGAAATAAAATTTTTTACAAAAAAAATAAAGAAGTTTTTAATCATATTTATATCTTTTTGAAAGTATAGAAATTCTAAATTATTTAATTTATTATGTTGGCATTTATTAAAAATTATGTTTCATAAAAATATTTCAAAATGATGCGAGATAATTCAAAATAAGTAAAATTTATGTATAAGTTCAATAAATATTTAATTTAAAAATTATTCAATTCATTACGATATACTTTAATTAATTTTGAAATTATGCGAAAAAATTAAAAATTTATTAAATACATTATTATTTAAATTATTCAATTCATTACGATAATCTTAAATACTTTGTAATTTTTCAAAAAAATGTGAAATAATTAAAATTTACAAATTTCATTTATTTAATTTCATAGCATATCTGCGAATATATGTGCGATTATTAAACATTTAATAGAAAATTAATAAGATTAATTAATTCTGCATAGTATTAACAGAGAAGTCATTGGCCACATTATGGTATATGAAACAATGAAAAAAGAATACCAAGTTTAAGTATAGCCCACTGATTGAATGAACTTAACTAGCACAATTTTGGCATTCTGGAATAAATGATAAAACACTTTGTAATTTCTCGAAATAATTAAAAGTTATCAAATTTCATTTATCTAATTTTCACTGCATATTTGCGAATTTATGTGCATTATTAAACATTTATTAAATTTTTTTTAAGTAAAATTAATGCGATTGATTAATTTTACTCTACATAGTATTACAGAGAAGTTGTTGGTTACATTATAGCATATGAAACCACGAGAGAATACCAAGATTAAGTGAATTGGGTATCACCTGAGTCACTAGCAGATGGGGGTAATGCGGGTTGACTCGCCCCTTTTAAATACTCATTGATTACCTCGTAATTTGTATTGTTGTTTTATCTTAAATCATTAAGTAACTTAACGATCTGAGTTATTTTTTTTAAACTGTAATCGTGAACACAATTCAAGATCCGATTACTATTATTATCCAAAAATTATCTAATATCGTTAAGTGACTTAATGATCGATTCTAATTTTGCACAGCATACCTAACATATGACCTGTTAGGTGACCTGTCAGGTGACCTGGCAGAGCCTTTTTTTTAACTGACCCGTTTAATCCAGATGGCAGGGTAAAGATTTTTTAGACGGCAATTCACTAAGCATAGCCCACTGATCAAATAAACTTAAATAGCGCAATTTTGGCATTCTGACAAAGTTACAAATTTCATTTATTTAATTTTTATAGCATATCTGCGAATTTATATGCAATTATTAAACATTTTGAAATTATCTGCATTAGACTAATATTAGACTACCTAGAAGTTCACTGAACACGTATGTAAAACCATGAAATAGTATAAAAAGTATTATTGTCTTGCTGATTTTGAAATACAATCAATTTTTGAAAACAAAAATCCTTATTAAATTTTGCCATAAATAGTAAACAATAGATAGTTTTTACATCATCATCTTTTAATTCGTTACAATATACTTTAATTAATTTCAAAACATTTCAAAATTATGCGAAGTTATTAAATCAATTATTTTTTTAAATTATTCAATTCATTACAATAATCTTTGTTTATTAAAGCTAAAAATTTGAATAAAATAATTGGATAATTGGTGGATGTAATTGTTCTAATATTTTTTTTATCTAAAGAACGTAGAAATAATTAAGTTGTTTTATATAAATCTATATCTAAATTTTATATTGAAAGAACACTACTAAATTATTCTTAATGATATAATCATTCTTTTTGCAAATATTTACAAGTTTTTACAAGATTTCGCAAGATTTAGCAGGATTTCACAAAATTTCGCAATTTTAGCCAAGGAACTGGTGGTCAACTGATCAAAGGTGGTCAAACTGATCAAGGTGATCAAACTGATCAAGGTGATCAAACTGACAATTTAGATCAACTTATGAAGAAAAGCCATGGTGAAAAAGAACTGTTTAAAATTTTATATTTATTTATTATTATTAAACATTTATTAAATTTTTTTTAAAAAATTAATGTAATTTTTACTCTACATAGTGTTAGTAGCGAAGTCATTGGTCACGTAATAGCATGTGAAATCATAAGCCAAGATAAAGCACAGCCTAATATTGTTTTACATAAATCGACAACTTTCAATTTGTTACAATATACTTTAATTAATTTTGAAATATTTTAAAATATATAAACAGCTGTGTATGGAATAATGGCTTGGATGCTAATGTTTAAATTCCAATTCAATAAATTATTTTTTAAATTATTTAATTCATTACAATAATCTTTGTTTATTAAAGCTAAAATTTCGAATAAAATAAATTTTTTTATCTAAAGAACGTAGGAATAAGTAAGTTGTTTTATATAAATTTACATATAAATTTTATATTAAAAAAACACTACTAAATAATTCTTAAAGCTTTTGCAAATATTTAAAAGTTTTTACAACATTTTCGAAAGATTTCGCAGGATTTCACAAAATTTCGCAATTTTAAAATTATATATTTATATTATACATTATATTTTAAATTAAATATATATTTTTAATCAATATATATAGGGTCTAAATAATTTGTAATTTCTCAAAAAAATTCGAAATAATTAAAATTTTTAATAATATTATATAGTGTTTTTCATAGCAAATATATGCACAATTATTAATTTTTTTTTAAAAAATTATTAAATATTTATTAAATTTTTTTTTAAAAATTATTAAAATTATTAAACAATTATTAATTTTTTTTTAAAAAATTAGTGTGATTTTTATTCTATATTGTGTTAGTAGCAGTCACGTAATAGCATGTGAAATTATAAGCCAAGGTTAAGCACAGCCTGCTAACTTATCACAAGTGATCATTGCAGCATAATTATAAATTTTTAATAAAGATTTAGAGTTAGGGTCAGGTAGGGTCTGGGTTAGAAGGATTTGTTTATATATAAAATTTAATACTAAGAATTTTTACTTATTGCCCGAAGACTTGCTATATAGTAAAATATTTCGCTATTAAAGATTTTTTGAATTTTTTCTTTGCTTCTTTATTGTTTTGATTACATGAGATTCTGCAATCCGATTGGCTGAACATATGAGTGTGATGATCACCTGTGGTAATATTAAATTTTACCATAAAAGTAAACAATAGATCATCAATCAACATTGTTATTTTTACAACTTTCAACAATTTCGCAACTTCGCAACTTCACAACTTCGCAACATACCGCCAACCTTTGCAACACCATTTAAGCCTTTTTTTTTATTTATTTCAAACAAAAATTTGCACTTTTTTAATATTTAGTTACTTTGTTTTAATTATTTTTTAAATTTAACCAACTTTATATTAGTTTTTTTGTTCGACTAATTTTTCTTTAAGTTTTTTTTTTATTTTTCAAATTATAACTTATTAGGTAAATAATTCTATATACAGTAATATACTGTATAACTTTTAATTATAGATTTCTTAATTAATATATATGTAGTTGCTGATACTGTGAATAGCAAACTGGCAATTTGCTAGCATATATATTAATTGAATTTAAAATCCATATATGATTGTAGACAGTGTAAATATAAGTAGTAAAACCTCTAGCAAGCTCTAGCCATACGAATGTGATGGATAACTATCTTGCTAAGTCTGCTGGCTTATATTTTTTATATAAGTCTTTATCTTCCGGCTCACTATGAGATCATTGATTTTAAATTCTTTATTTTTATTTTATTTTTTATATTTTATTTTTAATTATTTTTTAGCAATAATTATTAATAAACTTTTAAACATATACACATTTTGAAAGGATGTTTGGGCAAAAACTCGCCGGTTCCAAGAACAAGATCACCAAAACTACCAATGGGAAGGCTACACGTAGACAAGATCCAATTGCAGAAATAGAGCAAGACGTTGTGGAAGCTGGAAGTTCAACTGTGGAAGCCGCAGGTTCACCTGAACCTGCGCGAACTTTCAAAGGTTTTTAATTTTATTTAAAATTATATTTTTTAATTATTTTTTTATTTTTTAAATATTTTCATTGATTATAATTTAATTTTAAATAAAGTATCGCATACAATAATCTCTAAGCTTTTAGAGAACCAGGGTGAACTTCTTTACCATGTTAAGCAAATTAGTTTGAAAGTTGATCGGCTTGAAGAGCAAATGAAAAGACTTGAAGAAAATTTGGTTAAGAACTATGACACAACAAATAAAAAGGCTTTCCTTGAGGTAATTTTTTTAATTTTTTTAATATTTATTTTAATTTTTTATATTTTATTTTAATTTTTTATATTTTATTCTAATAATTTTTTTATAATTAGCAAAGCGTTAAAGGAATTGCCAATGAGTTGTTAGACAACTCAATTTATCCTATAGATGCAAAACTCAAGAGAGGAGCAGAGGACTATTTTAGGAAGCATAATCGTGAATTCATGTGAAGATTGTCAAATAAAGATTGGAAAGCCTATTATGCGAAGAAACTTCATGGACCTGTAAAAATTTATTTATTTTTTTTTAAAAATATTCGAATTTATCGAATAAATTCGAAAATGTTTAAATATTTTCGAATAAATTCGAAAAATGTTTGCAATTTTTGCATATATTCGAAAATATTAAATACGTTATTATTTTCTAATTTTAAAAAATTTTTAGCTTTTGTAAAAAGTTAGTTATTGTGAAGCACTTTAACTACTAAAATTAAAGACTCTATGTTTCTATTTTTGGCAATCTTTTAGACCCTATTAACACCAAGACAAAACCTGAAGAAGTTTTGAATTGGAAGAGATCGGAAAAGCGAAGAATTGTTTTAAGCTTTTTTTGCAAGAGTTGTGAATAGTTCTGATGAAAATGATACTTACATTGTTCGAATTTTAAATAGAATTTGGCCCTCTGGAGAAACAACTAACTACAAGGCAATGGCGGTATGCCAATCTATTCTTAGCCCAAACTACAAAATGTTAACGATTTCTGATGATATCGTTAAAGAAGATCTTGAAAGATATCAAGTTATTATTATTATTATTATTATTATTATTATTATTATCAGTATTATTATTATTTACTAAAATTTGTTCAATTTTTTGAAATAAAGCGAATATTAGAATGACATGAATCATTTTTGACATTAATTTCGAAGGATATAGAAGAAAGAAACGAACCAGAAGAATTAGAAGAAAGAAACGAACCAAAAGAATTTGGAGAACAATTAGAAGATATTCGAACGAGTATATTTATACATAAATTATATAGAAATATTATCGCATTTTTTTTATAATTATTTTAAACATTTAAAAAATTTATAGGATACGTCTAATTATCTCAAACGACCTTAGCAATCCTCCATAAAAGTAAGTTTATATTTTAAAATACAAATTTTTTTTAAATTTTTAAATTGAATTTTTATTTGAATAAATATTTTTTAAACAACAAAAAGGCTAAGAAAAGGTGAGTGAGTATATTTAAAATTTCTTAAAAATTTGCAATTTTTTGCATTGTGTTCAAATTTTAGAAAATTTTTGAATATATTTAAAAAGATGAAGAATCTACAACTTTGACAAAAAATATAGATTATAGATCTGATGAAGAACAAAAAGAACCTGATTATGACGCGTAAAACTTTTTTTTGTTTTGTTTTTTTTTATATACAAATAATGCTATTTTTTTGTCTTTTTTTGTCTTTATTTTTTATTTTTTAATAAAAATGCTATTATTATTTTGCTTTATATTTGTAATTTTTAAATTTTTTTAAAAAATTAAGTTATTAATAAATTATATATGCATTTATTATAATAAAATATGTAATATTAATTAAAAATATATATTTAATTTAAAAATGTAATATATATATAATAAATAAAAAATATAAAATTTTATATTCAATTGCGAAAATTTTAAAAAAAATTCGAAATTTTGTGAAATATTGCAAAATATTGCAGATTTAAATGATAATATGCAAAATATTACCTCCTGTGACCCCTGAAGGGATAATTAAATAGAGGTTTGCATTTTTTTATTTGGCCTATTTTGCAATATTTCATAATATATTTCGAAATATTTTGAAATTTATTTCGAAATATTTCAAAAGAAATTCATGTTGAAATCTTTCAAAAAATTGCACATATTTCGAAAGATTTTATGTCGATCGCAATTCTTACGAAAGATTTTGCCATGCAATACCTTTCGAAACATTTTATATATTTATTTTGCTAATATAGATACACAACAACAAATTTGTTGATAAATTTGCATAGTACTGAGTCCATAAGTTGTTAAAATATGGTTGGTGAATTACATAAACCAAAGGGCATTACATTAAATTTGTAAGTGCTGAATTTAGTATAAATGCAGTCTTTTTCTTGTCTTCTTCTATTGCTACTTGCCAATATCTGCTAGCTAGATCTAAGCTAGAAAACCATTGTGCGGTTCCAAAAATATCAAATACTTCATTAATATTTGGTAGTGGATAAATGTCTTTTTCAGTAATTGCATTTAATTGTCTTTAATCGATACATATCCTCTTTTTTCTATTTTTCTTAGGAAAGATTACTACTAGTGATCCCTATGGCCCTTCTACTGGTCTTATTACTTTCAATTCTAACATTTTATTTATTTCTTTTTGTAGAAATTCCTGCTCATCTAGCGGATATCAATACTATTTCTGTTTTATGGGCATCGCATTTCTGATATTAATGTGGTTGCATACCAAACTTGTTAACCTAAACCCTTGTTTGTCTGTTTTTAGATATTTTTGTGACAAAAATATCATGGCTTTTGAATAATGATTTCTGGGCTTCTTCTTGTTGTTTGGGCGTAACTTCACTTTCTACTTTATATTTGGAATCTTTTTGTTCTGGAGTTGTTCCTTCTATAGTCTCTGCTAAGCAATGGTATTTTTAACTTCTGTTTCCCAAGAGTTATAATATAGTTCATCCATATAATATTCTTCATACCCATCTAAGAAGAATGTTTTTGATTCTTCTTCTAGCTCATCAGTCTATTGATCATCATTGTCATCAATTTTGGCTACAATGGATGGAGGTATAATACTGGTATAGGTGGTGTTTATAGTGGCTTATTTACCATTATATTTTATGTATAAGGTATATTTATTAAAATCAAGAGTAGTTCTTGACTTATTAAACCAATTAGTTTCTAGGAGTATGGTTTTATCCATAAAATCAATTACTTGTAGATCTATTGAGATGGCAATATTATGAAGTACTATATGTATGTTCTCTATAACTTCTATAGCTTTTTCTCTTTTCCTATTTGCGATAACTAATACCATATTCGATTTTTGGCTAAAGGTGAGTCCTAAACGTTTAATTAGTTTTTCAGTAATAGTACTCACAGCAGTATCTGAGTCTAATATTGACATGTAATACTGCATGGCTACAGTTTTTTGTTCATATCGATTTCTATCTGATTTGCTTTAGTAGTAGGGTTTTTTTTCTTTTTAGAATCTTTGCTAAATTTCTTTTTTGATTAGGGTATTTGAGGGCTTTATTTGAGATCATGTTTATTTTCATATTTAATATATCTTCTGATATATCATACTGCTTAAGTTGATTTATAACCAATGGCATCCTTTTCTGTGAGGCTTTCCTAGTTGTGGTTATAGGGTTTTCTTTTTCTATAGGACCTTATGTAATTCTTTTCCTTTTGTGACTCTGACTGCTTCTGTTTTACTTCCTTTCTACTTCTTCTTTTGGATATTCATCATATTCCATATCGGCATAACTGACGGTTCTAGAATTTTGATTACTATGCCAATTTTGTGGCTTCTGATCTCTTATTATTTTTTTTTCAGATAAACAAGCTCTCACATAGTATTTTGGTTCTCTACACTGATAGCATATGATATTAGTCTTTGTAGGTCTAGTTGGTATACTTGTTCCATGCTTTATCTGTGCAGTAAATGCTAATGCGGGGGTGGTATAATTTAATGATATTTGTTGCATTTGTTGAGTAAGAAATTTTATATTCTTTTCTATATTTCTTGTACTTGATTCTTTTGTAGGAGCAGTATCATTAGCAAAATCGGTACCTTGCTCATGGGTGCGAGCTAATTTTAAAATTGTATCCAGATTGTTACGATTATGCATTATAATCATAGGGAGGAGTTCTGGTCTTAATCCCTTTTTAAAATAATATCTGTCACAGGAACATGTCCTTGTACAGGGATTTAAAAATGTTGTTATATATAAATTAAATAAGTTGGATTATCCAATTTTATATATAAATTTATACAAAAAATCAATTAAATTAAATTTATTTAAAAATAAAAATATAAATCTTTCTTTAAATTTTAAATATATATTTTTTAGTATTTAATAATCTTTAGTTTTAAGTTTTAGTTCTTAATTCCAAATACTTTAAAAAGAATCTTTCTTTAAAGTTAATATATTTTTTATCTTTACAACTCCTGTAAAATTACATTATTATTTAAAGCAATAATATGATTAGTTAAAAATCCTTTAAAGATTAAAGAAGGTTCTATTAAGTAAAGGTTTCTTGTGCTCTAATTGAAAGTTGTAGAGCAGGTTCTTCTGATTCTAATGGTAGTTAGATCATTAAAATTGGCCTAGTGGATTCCAAGATACTTGGAACCAAAGAAGAGAACATAAGGATCTGCAAATTCACTATTACACAAAGTATTATAGTTTATAATACTTTGTGTAACAGTAAATTTGCAGATCCTTATGTTCTCTTCTTTGGTCCCAAGTATCTTGGGATCCACTGGGCCAATTTTAATGAACTAACTACTATTAGAATCAGAAGAACTTGCTCTACAACTTTCAATTAGGGCACAAAAAATCATAGGCAGAAATTCACCTAATTTTGGCTGATATAGATCAATTGAGGGGTAACTTATTTATATGCTTTAGAGTACTTTTCAAGAACTCAAGTGTTACAAACTAATATAGCAAAAATTTTTGCATATATTGCTTCTTTAGAGTGTCAAAAGACTGTCTTTAAAAATAATCTCTAATAATCTCTAGTTTAAGTAGTGTTAGCTTAGTAGCGACTTTTTAAAATAAATATAAAAAAGAAACTCTAGGGACATGTGTTATTAAAATGGGAGCATCCAGAAATAACATTATACAAAAGGAGGGAGGGGACTGACAAAATATAATGAATTTCGTCTTAAGTAGAGGGGTCAAAAAAATATAATATAATTTTTTTAAAAAAAATCGTCTAAAAACTGATTCAGTGGTCCAAATTTAATAATTTTGGTGCTATTCAATTCGCTCGGTGAGAGGAGTCGAATGGTACTAATTTTATTTCATTTGGATCACTGGATCAAAAGTTATTGGCCAAATACTATTGGTTATTATGTTTTCTTATAAAATGACTATAAAATTAATAGTTTTTTGTGAACACCTATTGATTCAGTGATCCAAATGAAATGATTTTGGTATCATTGGATTTGTCTTACTGAGACGAATCGAATAATACCTAAATCATCCAAATCGGATCACAGTGTTACAATATATTCAAGTTTTTGTAAAATTTTATATATAAATATATGGATTTTGAAAAATTTTTTTATATAGTAGAGAGGGGGTCAAGTGCTACTATAAGGGGTACATAACGTTATTTATGGATGCCCCAAATCTGTAAAGAAAAATCTAGCACTTGGTGAACTGTTACTGGACTAGTTTTGTCTCAGGGAATAAAGAACAAGACTCTACCCAATTATGTTAAAGAAAATGACGTTATTTGCTTTACTTGTTACAATGCAATCGTTGTTAATGCATTTTCTGAATTTCAGAGGCATGCTTTAGATTCAAATTATTATATTGAAGCAGAAATCTTTAACCAACCTACTTTTTTGTCTTTTATACAGGCTGTGGAGCTGATTACAAACGTTCTTTATGAAAAAGAACATAATTCATTGTCTACAATTTGGAATTTTAAAGAATTTCATATACTTATAGAATCACAAGATAAACGAATAGCGCCTTTCTTTGATGAATTATTGCTATCGGCTAATCTGGGAACAAAAAAAAAATACAATGAATAAAGTTTTGTGTTATTTTATTTGTGGTATTAGAAATAAATTTGTTAACAATACAAAAAGAGATTTAGGAATGTTTTTAGATTCTGCTGGGACACCCGATTCAACAATCGACACCCTTGCTGCATTAGATATAATGATAACATCTCATTCAATTGCCTATCACAAGGATGCTATGTCTAAAAATCATTTAGAAACTGTAGAGTCAAATCTTGCAACTAGTACTAACAATGCTTTAATTTTAAATATAGACGATTATTACAGCATCCACACTAAAAGGATGCCTAATTCGACTACAACATCAACTGCAGAACACCTTGCTACTATTCTGCTTAACCCAATCAAGAATCGACCACCAATACCAAGACAAAACATCCATAATCCCGTGTTAGTTGACGCCTCGTTAATCAAAACAGAAATCGATAATCATTTTATGTCAGCATATTCTCTTTCTTATAACCAATATTGGGGATTTTGCTTTGTGACTGATAAAAAAAAGCTTGAAGAGTTAACTGTCCATAGTCATGATGTTTGTTTAAAAGAAAAAAGAAGCACAAGATTGATTAAAGATGCTATACTTGTAGATCTTTGTAAAGACTAGTCTTCATTCTATTGAAGATTATATTAAGGCTATTCATGTAGCTATATCTACTCCAACGATTAATAGACATATTGAAGAAGGCAATGGTATTCTAGTTGTTGCTGACTGGCCGGTCAAATATTTTTAAGAACAGCTATTTCACGTTATCTTGTTCATGATAGCTCTTCTGAAATTACTAACAAAATTTTATCTTTTCTTCTAATGCTAGGTCCTCTGCATATTTCTTTGAATAGCTGTGAATTAGTATTTCTGCAATATTAGCTATTTTTCTTAAAAATGTTCAAGTATATTTTTGAAAAGAAAAAAAAGCTTGCTAAAATGCCAAAGCCGTGGCATAAATTTATTATTGGAACTTTTGCATAGCGTATAGCAAGAAATTGCAAAGATGGTTAAAATAAAATTTGGCTATGCGTGTAAGGATACAGAATACATAACGCTTAAAGATCTGTTGGATAACACAGTTCCATTAGTTCTTGCTATTTATTCTTCATTTTTTTATTCTGATAATTTTAACTCATATATTGAATCTTGTTTTCGAGTTTGGGTACTTTTTTTTAGGTTTCATTGTAGAAACTACACCAAGATGCCTTTAATGTTTCTCTCAGATATTTTTTATTGGAATTCAAAAACATTTGATTCTAGAAACGATAGGCTCTGAATTGCCTAAATTTTCTGATACGCCCATTGAAATTTTTCATAGTCTTTTATATCGCAATACAGAAAAATTTCTTACGTCAAACCAAATCGTACGAGAGGCACAGCAGATTAACTATTTGCAGTTTAACGACGATGGCTTTAAAGAAAATTTTGTGCACTTTTCATTCTGGGTGGTTTACCTATATTCTTCTCGGAATATTAAAATTTTGACCCAGAAAACAGCATGTTTTTTATTAGATTATTTTTCTGATATTATATTCGTATTAATAGTAGAAAAATTGCATTTGTAATTCTACCACAGGTTGCTAAAAAACATCCATAAAAAAATATAAAAAAGAAGAAAGTGCCAATGCGGATAGCAGTATTCCCATTCCAGCAATAAAAATGGAAGAAGCATGGCTTTGTCACCTACCTCTAGAATATAGTTCCTCAAATAAACCTCGTTTGTCTGGTTGTGATTTTTCTAATTGTGCAATTACTAACAAAATTTCTGAAGAAACAGGGCGAGTATTACCATGTGGTCATACATATCATGACATATGTTTTAGATAAAATGAATCAAGTGCTTTCATTGCTTAGATTATATTAAGAGTAGTGTTGATATGCATATTTAATTACTTTTGGGCAGCTTCTCTATAAGGAAGTAGTTTGTGGTATGGTACAGGAAATCAGTGTATATGCACAGGATGTACAGACCGTGTGGCAAGTATAGGTACATTTTACGGAATGGCAAGATTAAAAATGACACAGATACTACAGTAATGGGGTGGCATATTATATTATATCATACGAAATAGCACATATTCAGTGGCATGCATATTCACATTGTACATGATGGCACATCGAATTACACAGAATGGCACGTGTTAAAAATGACACATACTAGCTCATTTCACAGAGTACTATAAGAGCGAAGGATCACAAACAATTTTTTTTTAAAAAAGTTGCAATATCTCAAAAACTCGCAAGTAAGCCTGCTCTGGTATCTTAAGGAAAAAGATTCCTTGCAAGATTTTACACATTTGCAGTTGCTTTGTGTCTAGATATATACATACTTCAACTATTATCCGGTCCTCTTCTAATAAAATGTCTATTGGAATGTGGACCATAAATTTATATTTATTTATCTGTTCCATTCACATGCTATCGCACGTGTCAATTGGCTTAGTAAACTGCTACAAAAACCACAGTTGATTTACGTGATTTCACGTTAAATTGGCACATGTATACAGATCAACACAGTCTGCTGATTCCCGTGCCTACTCGAACCATACATGTGCAAACCTGACCCATAGTATGTGCCACTTGACCACGTGCCTATACACTGTTTTTCCGTGCGATCTCAGACCACTTTTTTTATAGGGCTTAAGTTAACTTAATTTAGGTAATGTGGTCGAAATTGATGAAACTACTTCTAAAGACGACGATGATAATACAAAAAAATCTGCAGATGGTATTTCAGCTCCTTGGGATGATATAATATGGTGGTTTCTTCTACTATAACCATTAGTTTTTCTTTTATTTATTAATATATATATGTAATATTTATTAATTTAATAATAAAGTCTATCTTAAATAAAAAATTTTATTATATAATCACGTTTAACTATTAATATTAATAATGTTAATAATTATGAAATCAACTAATTAAATTGCAATAAATAAAAAAAGATCTGCAGATAATTTACTAAAATTGGCCAATCAGGTGAATTTCTGTCTATGACACAAGAAATCTTTACCTGTTACTTAATAGAATCTTCTTTAATTTTTAAAGAATTTTTAACCAATCATATTATTGCTTGGGTGAGTCAGTCATTTGACTTAAAGAATTTAGTAAAGAATTGACTAACTTTAAAGAAAGTTTCTTTTTAAACTACTTGGAGTTAAGATCTAAAACTTTAAATTAAAGATTATTAAATGCTAAAGAATATATATATAAGGATTAATTGATTTGTAACTGTAGGTTGCAGAATAAATTTATAACCGTAAATACTAAGATCAGGTATAGCGTGACTATCAAACCAAACTTTCTATAAAAATAAAACCGTGCAATTAAGGTTAGTGTTAGAGTGAGGCTTGGTGTAAGGCTTTGGGTTAAAGAGGCTTTAGTTACATTAAAATTTAGCAAGGAATTTTTTTGTTAGAAACTGAAAGGTAGTTTCATATGTAAAATTTTGATTTAGAAGCAATTTTTGGCAAAACGAACATTTGTTTTGACTTTTTCAAATGTGTAATGTTACACTTGATCTTAGAATTTAATTGGCATATTGGGATGGGTTACAGTAACCGTAGTTACAAATTAATTAATCCTATATATAAAATTTAAAGAAAGGTTTATATGTATATTTTTAAATAAATTTAATTTAACTAATATTTTTGCATAAATTTATATATAAAATTGGGTGGGTCAACTTATTTGTTTTATAAGTAACAGCACTCATTGGAACATGTCTTGTGACTGATATAGTTTTTGGGCATCTTGTAATGTACCTGCAATATTAGCACGTTTTATTAATTGATTATATTTGCCATAATATGTTTTAATAGATTTGTCTGATAATTGTTTTAGCGAGTCTAGGTCTTGTAACTATTTTTTTGCCAAGGTTGGGTGCAAATTTGGAGTTTGAAGGCTTTGGAAATAGCAGTCCAATTATCTCCAGGATTGCTAGTTAAAGTAGCAGTAGAGAAATATTTATATTGCCATTCATTAGTATTATTGTACATAAAGGCTAGGAATATATTTTTCTATCCCAATTATTAGCTACTCTGCTTTTTGAAGCTTTCTAACCAGGTAATAGGATCTTGGGTGCCATCACCAGTAAATGGTTCGACCCTCAACAATACTGATTCTTTTGGGTTATCTTTAAGGTAATTGAGGATATCATTATTTGTAGCCATATTTGTTCCTTGTAGATTAGTAGTGTTAGATAATGTGTTTTGTTGGAAATAATAGGTAAGTGTAGTGTTAACCTTAAGAGTTTTCACCTTTTTGCCTATAACATTCGACCCATAGGAGTTAGGAAGATGAAACAACTACCATTGGATTCAGCTCATCGAGACGCTTCTAATGAGCTATAAATCATGTGATTCTGATCACGGGATCACAAGAACGGAAGACATTTGTGTTGAACTATTAATAGAACAAGATAGACAAATATCTTAACCTTATTAGGCAATAATACTGCGTTCAAAATCTTACGAATCTAAAGGATCTAAAGGATCTAAATGATCTTAAGGATTAACATATCTAACATATCTAACATATCTTTCATATCTTTTATATATATTTTATCTTTTATATCTTTTATATCATTTATATATAACATATCTATTAGTTTCGCATTACCTTTAGTACTATAAATAGTTTTTAAATTGAATCTGTATATCTTTATTGTAATAATTTATACATGTAATTTCTCTATAAATACACTGCTTTCTGCCCTCTGGGAAGTGCAGTGTCTTCATACACTGGAATATAATAAAGATACAATTCTTAGTATCCTCATATACTATTAATTGTTTGCCTCTTTGCCTTAATACATAAATCACTCAAAAACCTCTTTGTTAAGTCCCATTTGGACGCCATAAACCCTAAAGCTGTCAAGTTATAGTCGTCATACTATAATCAGCAGTCTCCTGAAGTTCTGGAAAAGGTGAATTTCCAGGCTGACAATTTGGTGGTGACTGTGAGATTCAATCTCTACCAACGTCAGAAAGTCTTTTTAGTTGATCATAAGAGAAGTCGATCAATATTGGACCGATTGACTTGAAA